>JANHFL010010224.1:4394-44125 GCA_032468155.1 Oxyrhabdium leporinum | reverse complement strand
CTAACCAAGACATTTTTAAGAGAGTTTTACTCTATTTTATGATGCTTCTTGCCATGGTTGCTAAGTGAATCACTGCAATTGTTACCTTAGTAAGCAGTTGTTAAGTGAGGCTGACTTCCCCATTGACTTTGCTTGTCAGAAGTGATCGTATGACCCTGGGGCACTGCAACCAGCATAAATATGAACTGGTTGCCAAGCGTCCAAATTTTAATCATATGACCGTGGGGATACTGCAGAGGTTGTAAATGTGAAAAATAGTCATAAGTCACTTTTCCAGTGCCATTGTCACTTGGAATAATAGTCATTAAACAAATTGTTATAAATCAAGGACCAACTATATTTTGAAAGTATAAGTCATCTAGCCATACACTAGTCAGTGTTTAATGAAATCCTTGTGACAGGCTAGCGTATGAAGCTTCCTCATGTGAAAGATTTCAAAATAACTGATTCTGACATACTTCCTCTCAGTATACATGAGGCATGGACAAACCAAATAGAGAAGATTAAAGGAGTTTAAGGCAATGCTCTGTAGAAAGATGCAATATCACTCATTTCACATTTTACGGTAAATATAAACATTTCGAGTTTGGATTAGATTGCACATACATTGTAATTTATAAATCTTTATTTAGGATGATAGAAGCAGATTTTATTTTCACTCTATTTGTCTTAACCAGGACCACACTAGGGTTGGTGCGGATACCTCACAGGACATACAGCTATTTGGGATAGGAATTCAACCAGAACATTGTGAGATAGACATTGCACTAGATGGAGAAGTTTCTCTCTCACCAAAAGAAAATGCAAGGTAAGGGCATCTGTAAAATTGGGAGCCTTTGTAATTTACGCAAAAGAACCTTGCATTGACATAGAGAGGAAGACTCTGTAAACTTGCCTCAACTTTGAAAGCTACAATTTATCCTAGCTAGTACTAATTTCTGTTCCTGACTTCTTCCCTCAGAAAAACTTGACAGCATGCATACATTTTGCAAACTTTGTGCCTCATGGTTCCAAGTAGTTCTGAGGTTAAGAGCCCTCCTTATTTCACATCATGCAGATATTAGTATCAGTAATTTTGGGATTCTGATTCATGTTCACCTATACATTTATCATTCGTTACACTTTTGACACTTTTTAAAGCCAAAAACAAAGCAGGAAAGCATTTTTCAGTAGGATTTTAGTTAGTGTAATTGCTTTAGAGAGATTTTACACAAATATTCTTACTCTTTAATTGGGGAAGGCCAGCTGTTTGGAAACATGTAAATATATAGAAAATTAGTTTCACTGTGGTTTTGTGTAAGACCTGAGTGTGTTACCATGAAAGTTCAAGGCTTAACAACCAAAATATTCCAAACAGATGGAATTCAGTGTCATGATAGAGTTGCATTGTGAAGAATTAGTCATTTTGTCTGGCAACAATAAAGAGGCATGTCACTGGAAAAAAATGTATAAATAAATAAACTTTGTTTAATTTGTGTTTCATTCAAGATTTCTAAATAAGCACAAACTATGTTACAGAGTTACAATGACAATCAATTGAGTCAGTTCATTGTTGATTCTTGTGGAAAAAGCAGTTAAGTTCTTTATGAGTAGAAAATGAATTTAAAATGAGGAAATTTTTTTACAGTTGAAGTACTGAGGATTATTTATATTGTCAGCCACAAAACAAAGAGATTGTGCCTAAACATCATCTGCTTGAGAAAATTGAAACGGAAAATTAATTATTTTCCGGGTTTATGTGCCTCTGTTTATGAGCAGAGTGGAATGTTATACAAAAGCTACTCTTTTAAATTATATTCGAAACTGAGAATAAAAGGTATATTTTGCTTCTTTTGGCTTATATAGGGAATAAATTTTACTTTCACAGAATAACCGCATATTAGAAGAATTCATGTTACTTTTGAAGTGATTTAAGTAAATGTCTCATTAAGGAGATTTAAACTAGGTTTCTGCAGATGGCTTGCAGTAAACAGCCTGTAACCCAGTTACTTAAATGCATGCACTCCATTGGCTATTTCCTCATTTTTTATACAGCAGAGATGTACTGCAGCAAATATGTTTTTGTCAGGAAGAATTGAAGTCTTAATTAAATACTTGATGATTTTAACACTGAATACAAAGTTACTATTGTTATTTCATTCACGTTTGTATTAAGTTTTTTAAAAAGTAACCTATTAATAATATGTTCCTGAAATTGGAATATACAAGTTATAAAAAATTATGTCTTATTAGTTTGCAAAATGTTGTAATATACAGAAAGATATAACTAGTAAAAATTAGTAAGGGATAAAATGGTAGCCTTTGATGGGGGGCTGCTGATTATCAAGTAATTCTAGTTGTAATTATAAGACCTCAGTAGAACTTCATATAATCAGCTATCCACAATCAGATTTAGATGGAGCATCTGCAGTGCTAGTGTCCCACGACTTTGTAGGTCTCATTTCAATGGGGAGGTGGATGGTCTAATGGAGAAGTCTCGTATGATTCTACTACGGGGTGTGTAAGGCCATAGTTTATATCTTCCATCCGGTCATGTGTCTGTGCAAGAGTCAATCTTTTTTCTCTTCAGGACTGCCCTTGTTTATTTATACATCCACACATCAATTCTGCCCTACAAGCATGTGCACAAATCCCTATCTCCATCCCATCGCAACCTTCATTTTGTCTTCTATACATTTTCCAGAAGAGCAGAGATGTTGAGGTTCAGGGGTGTCCTGGTTAAGATATTTTCTAGAAAGTCTACGCAAGTTCTCCTTGCCCACTCATTTCCACCCCATGCGTGGCTCACCAGATGAGCTAAGCAGTTTTCTGATTTTTTTATTTTTCTCTTTGCTTCCACCATACATGCTACAACAGCTTGCCGGGTTGAATGTAGTTATTCACATGCCATTTAAACTATGCTATATTTCTCTAGCCTAGCATCAAATCAAATCACTTGGATGAAGTCTTGGGGCATGCAGCCTACAAAGACACTAGAGCAGTGAGAGATTTGTCACTTCTGTATTCCATTACACTTAATGACCACATAATTGTATTTAGCCTATCAAGCAGTCAGCTGCATCAATTTAGTTTAATATCATAGTGACCCAGCAGCGATTTGAAACGGCTGGTCAATCCAGCACTTACTAAATATAGCCTGTCTAAGGGGACATTTGGAATTCTTCCCAGATTGTTGGGGAATGAGGGCAAATTCACAGCCAAAAAGGCAGTGATTATCCACTCTTTCACTAAAGGACAAAAGAGGGAAGAGACATGACCAAGCTTTCTGTTTCTCCCATAGAAAGAGGTAGCAAATGTCTAGTGCTTAACTTACAGACTAGAATAATTCCCTGGTAGACTGGACTTTGCTAAAGTAACATCCACAATAGGGTGTGAGAACTTGACTATGAAGAGTGATTTTAGTCTTATAAATGTCTTATATTTTTCAGATCATGCGTAAATGGCACACTGGTATGTTCTGTGACTCAGCTGTGGCACGGAGATAGAATCTTATGGGGAAACAACCACTTTTTTAGGTATTTGTTTTTAATGTTCCATAGTAGTTCAGTTGTAATAGTAGGCAGCAGTACCTAGACCACCCTTTTCTGATGTCATAAAATTAAGCATGAGGGGAACTGGATTGTACTTTGCACTGATGAGAGACCACTAGGAATACCAAAGGCCAGGATTTGAAATCAAAAAAAGCATCCCTGAAAAAGATAGCAGCAAAGCACCTATTTTTCCTGTGAAGAAAAATAACATGGACTTGTCCATGAAACCACCAAGAGTGAAGGTCAAGATTTTACTTCGTTTACCTTATTTATATAGATAATATACAAGTGAATGATTTTGCTTGCAAAGGATAATTCCAAATAGCATTAATTTAAAAGTTGCTATGTTTCAGAGTTCAGAATTAGTTTTTCTCAGTTTGATATATAGTGAGATGTAGGCTCCAGCAACTATTTCTAGGATTTTATTCCGCCCATTTGTTATTTTTTAAGCTATTTCATAACTGACAATTATATACAAGAGGATTTGAAATTAATTTAATCTAAATTCAGTTGGATTGGTTATCACTTGCATCAGCTTTTATATTCAGCAATATCCATCACAAATAATCTTAATAGTATAAAGCAACAGATTTCATTTTTGTAATATAAATTTTTAAAATTCTTTTTAAAAAACAAAAATCACATTTTATCACATTTACCATTGGTACTAGGAAGACTGACAGTGGTTTTTAGAATGTTTGACCCAATTACCCCCTTTCAGAGATTAAATAATGACATTATCACCACAAAATGGTAGCAGCTCCAAATTGGATCCTTGAAACTATAAATTGTTCCGTTATACCCAGGCTACTCCCAGAGTACCTTCTTGGGGAGTAATTATCCATCATCTAAGAATCCTGGCTTCATGCTATTAGTGCAAGGCTGTCTTCTGTAATGATCCTCCATAGCAACCATTTAGTGACGTTTCAAGGGCTTGATGGCAGCTAGCAGTACACTTTTGTATTCACATTTCATAGAATGAGCAAGGACTATAATCACATGTTTTGCTTCCTGTGTTTTGGAACAAGTATGTCTGTTCCTGCTGTCCCCAGTTCCTTCATTCAAGTTTATTTTAAAACCATGTTGGTAATTTTATACCTTTTAATTTTTCGTATAGAATTAATCTTCCTAAGAGAAAGCGTCGAGATTGCTTTAAAGACTCTGAAAAAGAAAAAGAACATGAAGCAGAACAGGATTTAGATGCAGCCAGCGAAGCTTCTTCAGAACCAGACTATAACTATGAATTTGCACAAATGGAAGTTATAATGAAAATGCTAAACAGCAATGGTGAGAAAATGGTGTTCAGGGATGCTGAAACCAAACAGGAATAGACAGGTTTCTGGGTTGTCTTGATATATAACAAAAAATATACATTTTTTCTGTATCAATACAATCCATAATCTTAGTGATTTTCTGTAAATAGATGTTCAAATAGAAAACTTGAAATACTTTTTCCCAAGGTTATGTTTTTTCTGATAGACGGAACCTAAATATATTTCCTGAAAGTTTTATGGGGTATCTCTTTGAAATTGAGTCAGTCTTGTGCATTTTACTAGAATATATACTTCTTTTTGGGGGGTCATGTCCTTTATTCCATCTTAATACATTGTAGCTATAAGAATGTGTGAAAATGTTCCATGTTAAGTAACAGAGACAAACTATGCAAAATGTGTATTGGGATAGTATTTTAATCAGGCCAGTGCACAAGGTTGTGAAGCTTAGGAGGATTTTTCAGAAACTGATCGTGTTATATTAAGCATTTCCACTGGAAATCATTTCTAAAATGGCCTGGACTCCTTTCTGTCTAGATCCATTGCAAAATGTGGTCCAGGTGTTGGAGAAACAGTATTTGGAAGAAAAACGTAGTGCTTTGGAAGAGCAACGGATAATGTATGAGCGGGAGCTGGAACAGCTCAGGCAACAGCTTTCTCCAGAAAGGCGTTATCAGCAGTGTGGTGGCAGCCTTTCAGATGCTGCCCAGACTGCTCAGCAGAAAATAAATTTCTGGTCAGAAGAGAGGTAAGAATATTGGTATTTAAGTAACCGAGAGATTGCGCTGTAGGACAAAAAAAATCTTGAAATCATTTTGAATCAATAATGAAATGACAGGTTTATCTACTTAATTTGTTGCTCAAATCTGAGGCAATTTAAGTTTTTCATATTCTGTGTCTGTGAGGCCTTCAGTGCATTGAACTGGGGTTTGTTTGGTTTGTTTTTTTGTTTTGCATGATCTTTAAATATTGTGTAATCCAGTTTACTAAGACACTGCACCTGCCTTGATTCATTCTAACAGTCCTTGTTTAATAATGGTAATTGGGATCAGCCATTCTGTCGCTCAGCAACATGGTCATAAAATGTGATGTCACCTGACTGCATTGATTTACCACAGCAGTTGCACCAGTTCCCATTAGGCAAATCCCGCAGGATTGCAGTATCCTGTAGTCATGTAGTCCCCATTTGTGACTTCCTGCCAGCTTCCCCATTGACTTCGCTTATCAAAAGCTGTCAGCGAAGGTCACGAGGGGCAATGATCCCAGGGTGCTGCAATCATCATAATTGCGAGCCGGCTGCCAAGTACCTGAATCACAATCCTGTGACTGCCGGGCGCCGTGATGGCTGCAACTGTGAGGAACGTTTATAAGTCCCCTTGTTCAGAGTCATCATACCTTTGAATGATAGCTGAACAAGTGATGCTAAGTTAGGCCTATGGGACATCTACGGAGGTTCTCAGTCATTCAGGTCATGGTTGTCCCAAAACTGCTTTAAAAAGGCAACTGAGCTTTCTTGATGTTCCTTGAAACTGAAGAAGCTTCTTGGATGAGAAATGAAACATCTTCAAGAAAAAGTCCAGTTGCCTTTTTAAGGCACTTTTGGGATAGAACCATGTGGCTATTGCATACTAACACTTAAAATATTTTATCCTGGTTTGTGGGATAATCTGGAGAGATTTTTCTTGTTTGAAATCATTGAATAAAAACAGATTAAATATTTGTTTAAAAATAGAAGATGCTCTTGATTTTATCAGAAGGCTTTAGTTTGCTTTGAACCTTTGTTCATGTGTTATTGGTAAAATAATAAAATATAGCATCTGTAGGCAATATTGCATAGTTTAAGTTTGGTCCCATAAATCAAATAATCTAGATTCCAGCTTCCAGGAAAACTTAGTTATAATGTCTCTTAAAACATCTGTAAAGATGGATTAATTTATGCAATTTTTTTGAATTTTGAATTATAAATTCTACATATATTAATGTTAGTACTATTACGCTTTTCAGATGCATGATGATTCTAATACACCTGGTGACTAAATTCATGCTTTTTTATTGAGAATTTATTAAAAATAATGTAATAGTCTCAGTATTTTAAATATTTAGAAATTGGGTTTCTAAATTACATTTCTTGATATATTTATTTCCCTTGTAGAGATGAATTATTTCGACAAAGCTTGGCAAAACTGAGAGAACAAATAGTTAAAGCCAATGCATTAGTAAGGGAAGCGAACTTTTTAGCTGAAGAAATGAGCAAGCTAACAGATTATCAAGTCACACTTCAGATCCCTGCTGCTAACTTGAATGCCAACAGAAAGGTAAAAATTTTTTACTATTTTATATAAAATAGTTTTATATAAAATGTCAAAAAGTCCACATTCATTTTGCATTCAAGATAAAATTTGCTGATTTTTGTGCATGAAGTAGATAGAATGAGAATAGTTATACACCCAGAATAAGCAGCTTCTTTCATTTTTGTCTCTGTAACCTGTACATATCAATATAAATAGAGATTCACACATATACTATACTGAAGTACTAAAGTATCCACAGGTAATCCCAGTTGCAAAAAATTAAACTAAGAACTTGTTGGTGATCATTATTAGTTCACACTAGTTCACATTTGATAAGACGAAGTCTTATATATACAGTGAGAGCACAGATCACTTCCATTAATGAATATGTCTGGAATACTCAGAACATAGAATGTTAACATAAAATGAGATAAAAGCTTTCATTTCGCATGCCACTTTTCACATGCAGGTATATTCTGGTATGGTCATGCAAACTGTTAGTAAACTGTGCTCTATTTTGCCCGCATGTTCAGCTCCCCTAACAAATAGCTAACTGTGATGTATTCAGTGAAGTGGATATAACCATGAAAGATTATGCCAAAATAAAGGATTCTTTGTTGACTGCAATACATTCAGTAAAGGAGATTTGTATTCATGCATGAAATCTTAAAAGTACATTTAACTACAGTAATTCCATGTGATTAACTTTGAAAACAGATTTTCAAATATATTCCTTCAAATATAAAAAGAGAAAAATGCATCTGAGAAACATATATACATATTTTTAAAATGCATTTTACCACTGAACTTTCATGTTTTAATAAATAAGTATTAATATTAACGTTACATTATTGTTAAATGTTTTGCTATTATGGTAATGTCACATGATTAAATATAAACAATTTGATCAACATTAATTACAGTAGTAATGTATTCTTTTCTTATTGAGGATGTTTTCAATGTTGATTCATGATTTTACATCACCAGAATACCTTGGCAGATTTTGGCAGTACACACTTTGAATAAACACTGTAAATAAAACGTTTGTGCTTTGTTATTCAGAGAGGAGCAATTGTCAGTGAACCAGCTATTCAGGTAAAAAGAAAAGGAAAAAGCACTCAGGTGTGGACCATTGAAAAGCTAGAAAACAAATTAATCGATATGAGAGAGTTATATCAAGAATGGAAAGAGAGCTTTCAGGAGGTATTTAACCATTTTCCTGATATCAGATTTATAAAAGCATGCTTGCATAAAGCCCCCTGTAGACTCCATTGCCTCATTCATTTTTATGTTAGTTTATTCTAAACCAGTGATGGCAAATCTATGACATGCACATCAAAGGTGACATACACCACAAAGTTTTGGGTGATGTGATACCCGACGAACAACTAATTTCAAAATGCGCACAACGTTCTCATGTTTTTCAGAAGCTGTGGTGGCTACATGAGAGTGAAATACGGTCTTGTGTAACTTTGGAAGTTGCACAAAAATGGGGCATCCTTTCAGATGGTTTTTAGAGGTTGCCGAGGCTGCAGAAGAGCATCCTCTGGAGTTTCTTCAAGAACAAAGGCCATCTGCAACCTGGGCATCCTCAGATAGACCCAGGTGTCTCTCACCATGAAGAGAACACTTCCTGCAATGGGACATGCAGCAGATCCTGGAGACTGCTGGGACGGCATGCAGCTGATCCTGGGGAGCAATCATATCATTCCCCAATCTCATATGCCTTGTGGAATTGCACGAGGTGCCTTTTTGAGTGGGAATGGTGGCACTAGAGCTGAAGTCAAGGCCCAGGCCTTGACTTCAGACCCAGCTTCTGTGCTGCTGCTCAGTGCCGCTGTTCAGGGTGGCCTAAATAGCACATGAGGAGAGAGAATTGTTTCTCCTTTTTGGGGGGCTGGGGGTGGAGGGATGGCACGCCAACAGACTCAAATTAAATCTTTTTCCAAATTTTTGACCTGCCGTGGCCAAAAGGTTCGTCATCACTGGTCTGATTCATTATGCTACCCCTATTAAATGGCTAGTACTCTGAAATATAGTTCCTTTCACTGATTTTTGTTGCGCATTATAAGATATATTGCCTGCCTAACGGTAAGAAATAAGCATTACTATTATGTTTTATTATTACATTTACACTTCTATACTGACAGTTAAAATGATCCTAATTACTACATTGTGTCCTGCATTTGGGAGAGAATAGAGATTGTTTGAAGTCTTTATTATTTCTGTTTTAAAGATAAATAAACTGTTGATCCTTAAAATGTTTTTTTTTAAACCGATACAACTTTTTGGTGCAAATAATATGTATATTTTTGCTGTGATATGTAATATAATTATTACAATTAATAATAAAAATGAAAATAATGGTGTAATTATTTATGATAAATGATATACATTCCAAAATATAGCTTATCATTTCCATATTGAATCATTCTGGTAAACCCTTCATGCCTTTGAAATTCATATCTTCTTTTAAAAAAAAAATAGATGAAGAGCCTCACAGGAAAAAGAGGTGACCCTTTCTACGAAGCCCAAGAAAACCACAATTTAATTGGCGTAGCAAATGTCTTTTTGGAGTGCCTTTTCTGTGACGTTAAGCTTCAGTATGCAGTACCAATAATTAGCCAACAAGGAGAGGTAAGGCTTAATCCACAATAAATATTGCACTTTGTTTGTGAAAGGAGTATTTTTGTTATACATGTACATTCCTGCCCTTTCAGCTTTCTGGGGGGCCTTGAAGACTTTCCCCAAGCATTGAGCAAGGATGGGGTTTTTGCTGGGAGGCTTGTTTGGTCTGGTGTCTAGGGAAAAGGGTACTTCTGGTTTGTGTCTTTGTTTTATTGATTGTTGTGAGCCACCCGGAATCGTTATATGAGATAGGCAGCCATATGCATCCTGTGAATGACTGCCTTGACTGAATGAATGAATTGTAAATAATTGCTCATGTTATGTATAGCACAGTTGGAATTGCCATCTGCTGTGTTCCTGTTTTTCTCTTTGTTTATTTGGTGCTGCTGCTGTGTGCAGTCTCTATTAGCAAAGGGTTGGAAAGGGGAAAGGATGTGGCTTAAATGAAAAAATGCCAGACACACTACATTGTTGATCTGTGGAGTGAAAGCCTGAGGAAAAGAAAAATCATCAGTTGATACCCACAAATAACCAGGACATCTGTGGGACATATGGAGATCAACTAAATTTCATATGCTGACAAATAGTTTCTCCACACAGAGTTCTAGTGTGTTTAATTTAAAGGTCATATCAATGAAAGAATGATATTTATACAAAAGGATTTTCAAAATTATTATTTCATTCGGAATATGTAAATTAATAGGTTTAGGTACGCTGAAATTAGGTGTACAGTTACATACTGTGAGGGTATGTGGGTCTTCCTCCTGTCTTCCAAGGTCATTTCCACATACCAACAACATATAAATCTTTGCAGTATAAGTTTATTATCAATATTGTTTAAGAAGACTAGTATATTAGACTTGAAAATATTATATATGTATTTTTTTTATTTAGTTGCTGAAGATACAGTTGTATGATATATAAATTATATATATGAAACATATATGTATCTTGTCTGCATTATTGATATTAGATATTAAGGATCTCTTTAACATCTTAAGATACTGTTTTTGTAATACAGGTGGTAGGCCGTCTGCATGTTGAAGTGATGCGTGTCACTGGTGCTGTCCCAGAACGTGTTATGGAAGGAGATGATTCTTCTGAAAACTCTAGTGAAAGCGGAAGCCTAGAAATCATGGATAATAATGGAGAAATTATTCACAGACCAAAAAAATTCACATGCAGGGTAAGGGCTGACTCATCTATGTCCAGATGTTTTTTAAGGGGTAGATATTTTTAAAAAAAATACAATTTGGTAATTACACAGCTTAGAATACTGTAATAGGAAATTGTTTCTGTTGTCAATATTTAGAGCTTTAGTTTACTGACAATATTAAAACATTTGTGATATATGAAGCCACTAGGAAAGGTTGTCAGGCAGTTCAGAGCTGTATATCATTTATATGCTGATGTTACCAGGTGTATATCTTCACCTAGGCTTAGCAGCTGATAGTGTTGAAAATCTTGACTTAGTAGCTAGTGTTTGTGTGGGACTGGGTAGGAAGAAACAAATAGGGGTTTAATTCCAGCAAGATCAAGTGGCTGTTGATCCTGGTCTGATTCCAAGATAGGCCAATCTTGAAGGAGCAATTTCAATTTAAGATGTTGGTGTTACTTATAATGTACAGCAACATAGAAAGGACACAGAAAGGATTCCAACCCTACAGGAAATAGGTGGAGTGGAACCTTGGAAGCAAGCCTTGTGTACTTTCCTTTCTCTTGGAATGCTTGCTTCCCAAAGACAGGGTGGCTCCTTCCGTACTTATGCTCTAGAAAGTACTGGTCTTTCACACTTACGTTTTCTAGGGTTAAATCTCTATTCTAGCTGTGTTCAGTTAACTGCCAGTTATATGGAAATTGTTAATAAGGAGGTTTTCAGATTGTATTCTGTACTGATCGGTTGTATTCTGTGCTGAAGACCAGAGACAAAATGAAGCTTTGGGTGGGGGAGATTCATGTCCAAGATGCATCATTCCTTAGGCCCTGCCCCTGACCATACCACTGAAATAGAAGAAAAGCTCAGTCTGCTTTGTAATCAAATGGGTAGGATGGGGACAAAATTATTTTCTCTCTGCCACCATTTAGAAAGGGTTGAAAAATAAGTCAGTTTCTTTGGCCCTGAACTGAAAAAGAAAATCCATCTCAGAACTGGGCAGGGAAAAATTTCCCTCAGCTGCTTTGGCTGAGCGAATAGAGAAAGTAGGGCTGGAAAGATGTATTTGTGAGTGAACATGCATGTGTTAACAGGGAGAATATTCATGGCTGCCTTACCTTCTGCTGGTATGCAGCCTCTAGGGTGAACTCAAGTTCAGTTCCTTGATTGGAAATAATTCCCAATCCTATTCTTACAAGAGTTTTGATTTCTTTTTCTTGGAGATATATTCATATTTCAGCCAACACTTTCACAGTCAGTTTTAGAAAAAGCTGCTGTTCTGTGAATAACCCCCCTCCAAACCCCAATTCGATAGACGTAAGGAGCCTATTTGCTTTAGGGATCATTTCTTAATTGATATGTAGTCAGTTGACCCTTTCACATACATCCCTTGCTGCCTCTGCCTTTTTCTCTATCTCAGGTTCATGCAACAATTTGGATTCAGTTTCCAAAAGTGTTTTGGAGCAAAAACAGTGATTTTCTGCAGCTCCTTTAAAGCAGCTGCAGATAGCAGCTTCGGAGGGCAGCTGCATGGTTCTAGGAAAATAAATAAGTGTTTTAATAATTTGCAGAGAAAGGCCATGTCTGAATCCCAATGCGCCATAAGTACCTTTGGAAGTACCAAAAGAACCTTTGGAATCAAAACTGTAGCACTGTGCTAATTAAGAGATACATTTTTCCCATTGAAGACACATTTCTGCATGTTTGTAACTAAATACTTGTTTAGAAACATAAATACTTTTGGTTTATTGAATTTATGTTTCATAATTGTCCAGGTAAAAATCAAAGAAGCAACAGGACTACCACTGAATCTTTCAAACTTTGTCTTTTGTCAATATACCTTCTGGGATCAGTGTGACCCAACCGTTGCAGCACCAGTTGTAGATCCAGATGTGCCTTCACCTCTGGGCAAAGATGTCCAATTTACAGTGACTTTCTCACATTGTAAGGTAATTATATGTTTCTCTTTAGACCATCATGGTTATGTTTTTTACTTGTGTATTACATATATACTGTGGGGTAAAGGGATTTGAGTTAGTCCATTTTTGTAAATGCAAAAACCTCAATATTTATTCATATGAAAAACACGAAGAATGCAAATTATTTAGTATCTATTTGCAAGCCCAGTTCATTTAATTGTCTACATCAAACTAAGAGTAGTTTTTCAAAAACAAGTGCACACAATGAGCACTGCTTTAGCAACATATGTACTTTTGTTTTTAAGACGGAGGGTTCTCTTTGCTAGTTTTAAGAGAAGTCTATGCAAAAAGAAATTATATCAGAGAATAGCTCATTTTTCTATCCATTTTAAAAAAGATAGTAATACACTTTTGGGGCTGCCTGTATTATAAATGATTCTATGTGTTCTGGGCAGGCATTTAGAAATTTAATCAGTTGTTGATTTTATTAAACCACCATAAACTATAAGCTACTGTATTACATATATCAGAGAGAGATATTGTGTATCCTGCCTCTGGTAGGAATTCGTACAGATAGTTCTTGACTTACAACAGCGTTTTGGACTAGAATTTCCATCATTAAGCAATGAGGTTAGGTAAAGTATGACCACATTGCTTAGCAACAGCAATCTACAGTCCTGGTTGCCATCATTAACTGAATCCCATGGTTGTTAGGTGAAGCAAGGGAGGTGCAGATCAGGGAGGGTGCGCAGGGGTGAATGAGTGCAGCACAAGCACAGAGAGGTGGGGGAGGATGTACAGGTGGGAAAGATTTATCCCAGAGATTTCTGACCTTCCCTGATGGCTTTCCAATTGACTTTCTGGGGAACCAGCAGAGAAGATTGCAAGTGAAGATTGTGGGGCGCTGTGACTGGTTGTCAGTGGAAACAGGTTGCCAAGCACCCATATCGCAATCTTATGACCACGAGGGTGCTGGAATAGCTGTAACTCTGAGTGCCATCATAATTTCAGATGGTTGCTGAATGAATCGTCATAGGTCAAGAATTAACTGTAGGATCATTTAGACTTCAGAGAAAACCAGTGGAAAAAGGAAGTTTTAAGAGAAGTAAGAAGCCATTTTCTTTTGAACAGTTGGTATCAGAGGATAAACACGAATCCAATTTATTGATTGGGTTTACATCTGTTCAAAAAAGCTTTACTCAATTTGCAGTTAGTTTTCAACATATGCAATTCATATAAAATAATTAGTGAATGGAGCTAATTTGGTATAGAGGTTAAAGGCAGCCTGCTATAAAACAGGAGGACATTCCCTTCCTGCCTCCCTATGAAACCAACTGAGGGTCCTTGGACTGCACACTCCTTCTCAACCCCAGAAAGAAGGCCATGGCAAACCACTTTCAAATTTTTTTACAGGATAAACGCAGGGATTAATTAGTACAGTCTGGCCAGAGTCAACACTGAGTCAAAGGCACAGACACATGCACAAACACTTCTAGCTAAAACCAATAGAACCAATGAAAAACATATAATCGTTAAAAGCAGAAAGAAATTATACATTATTATGTAATTAATCTTATAATTATATAATTTAAAAGATAATACAAGTAATCTTGCAATTTATACGTTAGTTTATGGGGAAGGGGTAATAGAGAGCAATCGTTTCAAGTTCAGCTTTGCCATTCTGAGGTACAGATTTGAATACAAATGATATTGTATCCACCACTATAAAAACTGGTTTTTGATTATTTGTGAAAACATTCTATTGTTATAAAATAGAAATCTGTTAACTATATCCTGGGATCTGCATGGTACAGCATGTTGAGGCAGATGAATTGTTTCATGGAATTATCCACACGGCTTTAGCTGAATTTTTCTCTACATTTGAAATCCAGTTTGAGTCTGGGAATTTGATTTATTTCTTCTTTGCCGTATAGAGCACACATTACGTTTTCTGTGGTTAATGTTCCCATTTTTTTAGGATTATGTGGTGAATGTAACAGAGGAATTTCTGGAGTTCATTGCAGATGGAGCTCTTGCTATTGAGGTCTGGGGTCACAGATGTGCTGGAAACGGGACCTCCATATGGGAAGTAGATTCTCTTCGTGCCAAATCTAGGACCTTGAGAGACAGGTATTAACATTATCCTTGCACCTTCATCAGGAATTAGTTATTTTGAGGCTCCTGAAAAGTATATTTATTGATTTCTTTTACACATTTTAGGTGGAATGAAGTAACACGTCAAATAGAAATGTGGGTTTCAATTCAAGAACTAAATGAAATTGGTGATTATGCAGCTGTGGAGCTTCACCAGGCAAAAGATGTAAACACAGGAGGAATTTTCCAACTTAGACAGGTATAGCGGATGGAATTTTCTCCTCTAAAAATAATGCTAATGCTAAATATAATGTATATGTTTTATATTCCTCTCTCCCTTTTTTTAATTATGCAGGGTCATTCTCGTAGAGTTCAGGTGGTAGTTAAACCAGTGCAACACTCAGGAACATTGCCACTTATGGTTGAAGCTATTCTGTCCATTTCCATTGGCTGTGTGACTGCCAGATCAACCAAACTGCAACGGGGCTTAGATAGTTACCAGGTAGGCCTTTTAAATATTGAAATACTAAAGCATGGTGCAAATTTAGTCTTTCAGTGGTGGCATGTAACATAGCTGTCAACATGTGCATTTGACATGCTTTCTCAAAGTGCATACATCGTAACTCATAAATGGAACATTTTATCAATATCAGAATGAGTACTGTGTACAGCACTTCCTTCTGACTCACTTGTGACCTTCGGATCATTATAAGATCAGTAGTTCTTTATTGGGAGATATGGAATGATAAATAGACAAGCCCTGGGCAGTATGGAAGAAATATATGCGCCAGCCAAGCTAAAGTCATGGGCTCTTAATATTCTTATTCTCTCCTTCCCTTTCTCTCTTTCACATATCTCAAAACTCAGTGGTGTTGTTCGAGTGATTCCTGTCCCCCATTTAAATAACTTGGTGACTTGAACTAAAACACTTGAACTAAAACACTAAAACACTCAGAATTTCTCACCATAGTACAGACTGGCTGGAGCTTTTGAAAGTTTACCTCCAAACACTTGCAAAAGAACCAGATTATCCTGATGCAAACTATGACTTAGAAGTTCTTAAACAAATTACATTAACACTATGAGTACATGTATTTCTACTTACAGAATACCATAGGCACATGTGTTTGCTTCTGTCATATGTGAATGGAAAAAAGTTAAAACATTTTCATTTTTACTTTAGAACAGGGGTGTCAAACTCAATTTCATTGAGGGCTGCATGAGGGTTGTGTTTGATCTCTGGGGGGCCGGGTATGTTTGGCTAGGGTGGGCATGGCCAGCTTGAAGTCACTCGTGTTGGGAGTACCTATGGTGGCCAGAGCGCTCTGCCAGTGAAAACGGAGCTCGGGAGGGCCGCAGCCCTTCCAAGCTCCGTTTTCGCTGGCAGAGGCACTGTGGGCCAGTCCTTCACTGTTTTCAGGGCAGCCCCATAGGCCAGATCTAAGCACCCCATGGGCCGGATCTGGCCCATTGGGCTTGAGTTTGACCCCTGCTTTAGAATGAGCTATAACTGTTTAATATGTGCAAACTTTGAAGTATGGTTGGTACTAAACTAGGTAAAACTATTATTTGGCATTGGTCTGTTTCATTAAAAAAAACCCAAAGTGGAACTATTTTCTCTACACCTTTTATGTTTGGGGAAAGATAGATAATGGACAAGCCTGAAGATCAGTATAGTTATTTACTATTTGAATTTTGGGTTAGCCACTGATTGTGACTTACATGAATAAGAAAATACTCAGTGTAATAGTGCCATTCTACCTACAGAAATTTCTAATGTATTTCCAGGGAAAGAAAAATAGTTACTATAGCTAGCAGCCATTTATCTTCTATCATTCTTCCCTTAAGATGTAGTGCTTTCAAGTGTAATAGACATATTAGGTTTTTAACCCTAATCAGTGAGAATAATTGATTCTGTGTTTGAGTTAGGAGAGACTCAGTTTTGGGTAGCACAAACAAAAGTTTTAACTAATCCTACAGAGTAGTTATGAAGATAAAATAGATGAAGAAATATTTGTGCCACTGAAAGCTCCTTAGGAGAAAAATAAACTATACATGAAAAGGATAAATCATTTTACCTTTCCAATAAGTAAATCTAGCTTACAATTTTTTAACCCATCTTTCTTTGATGAGTTTCTCGGTGCAATAATACTACTACCCTTAGATTACACATGCTATCCCATAATATGCCAAATAAGAAAAACAGTAAATCCTCAGGTAAATAGGCTAAATACGCTATGTAACACATACATATGTAATACATATGTAAATTTTGCTTTTTAAAATGCCCATTTTTCTCCCTTCAAGCATGATTTCAAAATTGCAAGATTGCTGATTGTAAGAAACTCTCCTTTATAGAATCTATTTCCCTTGAGAAAGTGTAACTGACAGATCACATCTCGGCAGCATAGAACAGAAGTTCCCAGTCTTTTGGGAACTTCTGACTCTCTTACATACACAATAAAGTTAGGGGAGCTCAGGCTTCTATGCTAGGGGTTCCCAATCTTGGCAACTTTTAAGATGTGTGGACTTCAACTCCCAGAATATCCCAGCCAGCATAGCTAGAAGCCTGAGCTCCCATAATTTTACTGTGTATGTAAGAGAGGAGAGACACTTGATTGCTTCCTTGAGCAATGTTAGTCAACTACTGAGGCTAATTTGGTGTGGGGGACAGGTTTTCAAAACCTGTGTTGCATGTATCTTGCATTTGTTGAGGTGTGTTATCAATAATGCATGTTCTATGTGTTTATAAAGCTTATTTTTTTCCATCAGAAAGGAGATGATGATGATGGTGATATGGATAGTTATCAGGTATTGCTGCTGTTGCTATTAAATTACGCGGCATGGGGCACAGCTAATGCTAATTGTCATCAAAGCGTTTCTAGAATATTAGCACAAACAGTACTAGCTTTATTTAGATTAAATTTGGACCATAAATTATATCGTTGCACTTGACATCTCTAACTATCAATATACCATACACTGTATTTGTTCATGGAAAATGCATTTAGCTAAACTTTGGGTTAAAAATTATCTTAATGATTTGCAAAATAATTAGAACAACAATAAAACAGCATATAAAATAAATGCAATAGATTGAAAGATAATAGTGCTTCTTTTAATAGATAAAAATCATGAGTAAAATGCTCGCCTGAGAAATTTTTGTACATTGATGGAATTTAACCTAACCACAACTCAACAATATTCTCATGAATCTCCAACACAATTCAGATTTAGTGAATTACTTAATAGAATAATTCTTGCACAAAGTTGAAAGCTTTTTTAATGTATGAATATCTACATTTTTAATCTCATATAAAATCCTATTAGATTTTCAAATATAGTAATCATCCAGAATTTATTTTAAGTGTTATTCTGATTTAATGTTGTGCAAATTCTATTTTTAATAATATATTAACTTTTTAAAATATCTATGAATGCTTCTTTTCTAATAATAGCCTATAAGAGATTTCAGAATTTTAACACAAAACTAATAGAGGTTTTTAACTTTTAAGAAGCAGCAGAATTAGCCCAGGTATTAGTTTCAACATATCCTAAAATAGTTTAATAGATTGTACAATGACTTATTATGGAAATTTAGCTTGAACTACTTGTAAATCTTTATGCTGAGGCTCAGGTTTAACTCTATCGTGTACAAAGAGGATCCAATTTAAAGGATTTATAGGTAATGAGAATGGATCCCCATTCCCTTTCTCCAGTACAAAGTTTTGATAAACTTCTGCAGACCTTTCCCTAGTCCGTCCTCTGTGATTAGATGCATTCCTGATTCCAAGATGGATTGAAGGGAAGGTGGCTTCAGGGTCAGACTATAGGAAGGTAAATTAAATCAGGCAAAAGTTATATACTCCCCTTATTCCTGTTTGATTTGCATAGATCCAAGTTTAAATACACAACCAAGCTACTCTCACAAGTAGTTTGAGCCCAAATTAGCTACTAATGTGCTTCAATCTGCTTATGGTGCTTCTTGATAATGTATGCTAAGGACTAGACGAAACATTCCAGTAATGTCAGAAAGCATGACTGCATGGTTTTTGGTTTTGCATGGGGATGATTTAGTTGCATTGGTAAGAGCAAAATATGAAAGAATTGATGCAGTTTTAAGGATTGTTATATTGATTTAATCAACACTTCCTTATGCTATTAAATAATTTGTTAACTGCTGCATTACTTTCCTGCTTAGGTTGAAATCACAGATTTACAAAAGTAAATTTGAAATAGAGAAATATTTCTATGAAAAATCTGGTGCATTTTCCAGCTTTTCTTTCTCTCTGCTGTTTGCAATTTGGGTGAGCTTACCTTTTGGAGCAATTTGTTGTGACTGTTGTAACTGAAGTATTTATTCTTCCCTGTATCAATAAGAAAAATGATTAAGTAATCTTCTCCAATCAAACCTGAAGCTGCAGAAAATTAAATCTGTATATTATCATTTCAAATATTTGCTTTTTTCCACTAGGAGGAAGATTTGAACTGCGTGAGGGAGAAGTGGTCAGAAGCGCTAATAAAACGCAAAGAGTACTTAGATGAACAAATTAAAAAAATCAACAACAAACAAGGTTTGTGAGCCTTGTGACTTAGCTTCCTTTATAAACCTTTACAACTGTTTGCAAATAGTGCCTAGTGCTGTCATGGCCTCCTACAAATATTTATTTTAATATTTGAAAATTATATAGTTCAATTAGAGCTTTTAATATGGCAGCCATGATGCTGTTTAGTTCATTAGAAAGTGAAACAGGATAGCTACTTCAGTGACAGTCATTATCATCATCATCATCATCAGAGTTGGAAGGGACCTTGGCGATCTTCTAGTCCAGCCCCCTGCTCAAGCAGGAAACCCTATACCAGTTCAGACAAATGGATGTCTGATCTCTTCTTAAAAGCCTTCAGTGATGGAGCACCCACAACCCCTGAAGGCAAGCCATTCCACTGGTGGATTGTTCTCACTGTCAGGAAATTTCTCCTTAGTTCTAGGTTGCTTCTCTCCTTGGTTTCCATCCATTGTTTCTTGTTTTGTGTTCTGGTGCTTTGGCATATAGCTTGACCCCTTTTCTTTAACCACTCAAATGTTGGAACACTGCTGTCATGTCACCCCAATCCTTCTTTTCACTATATTATTCTAGTGCAACCAACAATTCCTGCAACCGTTCTTCATATGTTTTAGCCTCCAGCCCCCTAATCATCTTTGTTGCACTTTTTCATGAGTTCTGTTAGAGCTGAGTTTTGTCCATGGTTAATTTAAAAATAATCTGCCATGTCTTCCTGCACAATATTGAACATACTATATCTTTAAAAATATTGCCTCTAATATGCTGTCTCTTGCCTCCTCTATGTGTTACTTTGCGTTATAGAAAAAGCAGACGATGACATAGAAAGAGAAGCGAGGCTTGTAGAACAATGGGTGGGACTTACAGAGGAGAGAAATGCTGTGTTGGTCCCAGCACCAAACAGTGGTATTCCAGGGGCTCCTGCAAACTGGTAGGTGGAGAGAGTCACTGCCTCACATTGCGCATTCCGTGTAAAATAAGTTCACATGAGTATCGAAATGCGGGGATAGAAAGTTGCTGTGTTACAATGCATGTGGGACTTTTTTTTTTAATGTCAAATTTTATTGCATCAAGCTGATGCTCCGAGAAAAGTTTATCAACATAAAGTAATGCAAACACAAACAGATCTCTTTTTCTCCCCTCTGTTTTCTATTAGTGCACTTAGGCGTGGTGAAGTTTTTTGGTGCTTATCTTTGGAATAGTTTTTCCAAGTCTGATTGCAATAGAAATTTGGGGGAAATAAAAATTTATATTTAATTAATTAATGTAATATATTTAATTAATTCCTCCTTCACCAGTTTAGTACAGTAGTTATAAATTTAGATTTATTATACTCTGTCATCCAGGCCAGTGTGATGTAAGATGTTGGACTAGGAGTTGGTAATCTCAGTCCTAAATGGTTTTTGCTAATCACACACCAACCTATTTTATAGACTTGTTATGTGATAGAAGGAGCCAGCATCTTTTGGTGAGACCTTAATTTATTTTGAGACAAACAGTAATAGTCTCATCCAGATGATTTGATGTCTGCCCTGTCTTTCATCCAGTAATTCAAGATGACAGCAGTTTCTGCATACAGTGTTGATGAATGCAGAAATGAGTCATTTATTAATTGTTAAAGTGTTACTGCATTTTCTAAATAGTCCTATAAAAATCTAAGGATCACGATTTTCAAAACGATTAGAATTTAAGGCTGTTGTGATGAATTTAGAAGTGGGGGGAAAAGAATCAGAAATGGAATAGTCACATTTGAGGTATTAAAGGCTTATTATCTAAGTCAGTGGTGGGACATCTGTATAATTCCTGAGAATGTTGCTGACATCTGATGAACTGATCAAATCTCATCTGAAATTCCAGAGTTATTGTGAAATCTTAGATCAGGCTGCACATTAGCCAGCAGCAATCACTAAAAACATTAAATCAGTGTTGCATGACCTGAATTGGTGGCCCCAATGTTTCTAAGTGCCTTTCAAAGTGCTGGTTTAACCCACAAATTTTATGCAGCCTGACATCAAGATAGTGTCAGGATTTAACCTATTCAGTACATTAATTCCAAGAGAAAGTTTTAGTGAGTACTCACCTTAATGAACTTAGAGATGCTTTACTGTTCTAAGGTCAGGAGGTGGTGTGTTTTTATTATAGGCCCAGACCTCCTATCCCCAACCTTCGGAGTCAGCTCAGAAGGATATTGTGGTCAACAGTATCAAAAGCAACCAAGAGATCAAGAAGCACAAGGATGGCTGCACCACCACCATCCAGGCTCTGCCACAGATCATTAACAAACATGACTAAAACTGTCTCAGTACTACATCCTGGAATGAAGCCTGTCTGAAACAGGTCTAGATAATCTGTTTCCTCCAGCTGATGTCAGTCTTACCAGGGAGACCAGACAGGAAACACAAGCAAATAAGCAAATTCTGCTTTATCATAAAGCTACATGAACAGAACTTTACATATCTGAAATTATATTTGTCCCACCATCACATTTACAGCCCAAGAACCTAGGAGGGTCCCCTCTGTGCCTCTTGTTCCGCTCACTATGCAACAGCAGGCTATGCTCTCCCTTATCTGCTGCTGCCCTAGGCAGCATCTCTTCGCCCATCTCCCAGGATCATTCCCATATACTATTACATCTGTAGACTGACAACTAAATTGTCCAAGTAGGGAAGATTGGAGATTGGACGATAGTTACCAGAAAGCACTGGGTCCAAGATCTCCCCCTGGAGGATGGTGTGAAGCATTGCCGCTTTCACAACCCAGGAGACCTTTAATTTACCATTAAAATATCAATGCAAATTATGATTCAATCTATTAATTGATATATTTCTTTCTTATTAGGGTCCCACCTCCTGGAATGGAAACACATGTGCCTGTACTTTTTTTTGATTTAAATGGTAAGTTCCATCTTGGTATTCAGTATACCGAGCTGAATTCATGATACTGTTTAGGGCTGCATAGAAAATAGTAAGTTTTCAACTGGACCTTGGACCTGAAGTGACTTTTGGCAAGTACAGCATTTGTTGAATGTATTGAGAATAGTCCAGTCTTGGGCAATGAAATCCCCTTAAAATATGAGAAGATATACTTCAGGATCTGAATGAAAATATAAGTCATCTAGATGTCTTTCTGTTGAGGCACTGCAAATGAAATACACTATGGTAAATCTCCATAAATAAAAAAGTAGCTCATGGAACATAATGATTTAAAAAATCCAAAATCTATTCAAAAATTACATGTAGGTTTTCAGTTTCTTCATAACGGTGGGTGATAAATTAAGCAAGAAGCTAGTTATTGTTGAAGACATATATTCTGTTATATTTAGTTGGAGCTTGGAGATGAAACATGGAAGGGTATTGTACACATTTGAATAAAGTTTTATCAGGTATTGTGATAAATTTAGATTGCACTTAAAATAACTTGTATACCCCCTTATCAGCAATTGTCCTCATTTAAGAATCCAGCTGTTGACATTGATTGCCAATCAAACAGAAATCTATTTCTCAGCAGTGTAATTTGTATTTAGGATTTATTTTATGTTTGTTGTTGTTGTTATAATTCTACCCACGTGGTCCTGGGTAGAATTTAAAATTAGTTCTGCCTTAATTGTAGCTTCATTTTCTTTGTTGGTAGCTGATGATCTTAGTGCCAATGAGCAGCTAATAGGTCCACATGCATCAGGAGTGAATTCAATACTACCAAAGGAGCATGGAAGTCAGTTTTTTTATTTGCCGATAATAAAGCACAGTAAGGATGAGGTAAATAGATTTACAGTTATTCTGCTTCTATTACTAGTGGTCTGTTATACGAATAATATTATTTCACTCAAATCTCTTTATTTCTTGCATTTTATTTGTTGAACAACTATTCCTTAAGAATAAAATTTAACATATAGTTATTTAAAAAGTATCCTAAAAAAACTCACTCTAGTTTTTTAACTCTTATTATTGTAGTCCTATTGTTGAAGAAAGGAATGAATGAATGAATATTAAATGATTAGTTATAATGACTTCACTTTCAGTTCTCTCAACATCTGATTGACTGCTATGGAAAATAAGATGTAGACTAAACTTCATTAATCTTCTGTTAGCTAGATATGTTCAGACTATAACTCTTCAAATTTACAGATATTATGGCTAATAGTTGGGAATTCTGAGAATGGTAGTTCTAATAAGAGGACATCAGATTTAGGAAAGCTACATTAATTAGAGCTTCACTGTAATCCAAATGGGTTTGTATTACATTATATTAAATATGAGGTGCGATAGCATATTTTTCTTAGTGTAAAAATATGTAAAATATTTTTTTTCCTTATAGTGGAGGAGGATATCCTAAAACTAAGTTGCTCCCCCTACTTGGCCTAGACTTTTCAATGAGGATATTGATAAACATGAAAGTAATTAGGTCAACAAAAGAAGAGAATATTTGTAATTTAGGGTTGAACTGTTGGGTTCTTGGTGCTCTCTTGAGCTTTGTTGTTTTCTTGCAGAGTTTTCATTACTAACATCAGCTTTAGAAGGGAGTGGGATTAGCTGTCATTTTATATACAAGTAGTTTTCCTTGTCAGTGTTGGTGGGAGTACTCTTAGAATGGCAGTTGTTAGAAGCATAATTATGAATTCTAGCACCAATCCCATCTCAACTTTAAGAGGTAACGGGGTATTGCTTTAGTCTTCTGTTAGATGTCTCAATGTATACTTCATTATCTAGGATAAATAATTTTCTTCCAGAAAAGGTATCTTTACACTTCAGCTCCACATAGAGGTGAGGTGAGTTTTCTGTTTCACCTTCAACCAAACTATCCCTTTAGATTTCAGCCACTGCAGCCTGGGACTCTTCTGTACATGATTCAGTTCACCTAAACAGAGTAACACCTCAAAATGAGAGAATATATTTGATTCTCAAGATTACAGTCCAACTCAGCCATCCTGCTGCAATGGAATTAGTGTTACGTAAAAGGATTGCTGCTAATATTTATAATAAGCAGGTAAGTGATGTCTTATATGCCATTTCCCATCATGCATTTTTAACATTATAGTTAAATCTCATTCATCCTTAAAAAGTTTAAAAGGGCTTGAAAATCACCCTTATCAGTTTTATGTTCTATCACTTACTAAACACATTCCAATTTAGTTTTGCAGTTTGCAAGCTTTTCATGTGGACTTAAATGATAGATGAACCATATGAAAAAAAAACATACTCTTTCTAAAAGTTCATATATGTGTTGTTTGATATACTAGTTTAGAGAATTTGCTCACTTGCGGTTTAATTTTTCCCTCTAGAGTTTTACGCAAAGTCTCAAACGAAGAATATCTCTAAAAAATATATGGTATGCGTGTGGTGTGACCTATGAAATAGTATCCAACATACCAAAGGTAAATGCAACTGTACTCCTATCAAGAAAATGGAACACCTAATTGTTTTTTTCATATTAAGTCATTCTGACATGAACCTTGTTGCAGACTGAGCTACGTGTGGTTGGAATCATGGATTAAACCTAAAATTTAATTTTTAGGCCACAGAAGAAATTGAGGACCGAGAGACACTAGCTCTGATGGCAGCCAGAAATGAAAATGAGGGTACCTCTGATGGTGAAACATACATTGAAAAATATATACGTGGGGTATTACAAGTGGAGAATATTTTGAGTCTTGAACGTCTGAGACAGGTAAATAGAAAAAAAAGTTTTAGGCTTATTGCATTTGGTCATTAGGCATGAGGCATATTTGTATCTGAATCAGAAAAGGTCAAGGGTTCAAGGTAAAGAAGCACTCATGTTTGAGACAGGCCTGGTCATGCTGTTAATGCCTCCTTACTTAAGCATGCATTTTCATGGGAGTGAACAGTTACCATGTAAACCAGGATAGGATACAGTTTTCTTGAAGGTGGTGTCGATAGGTGTGGCAGCCCTCCAAAGCATTGTTTCTGCATCTGATCTGAAGCACCTCACATCCCAAATGTTTCCTTAATGTTGTCATTACTGTGGTATTACAGGAAGTCCTCGGCTTACGACCACAATTGAGCCCAAAATTTCTGTTGCTAAGTGAGACATTTGTTAAGTGAGTTTTGCTCCACTTTACAACTTTTCCTACCACATTACTTCTGCTGCCTGCCGGCTGCCTGCAATTTGGCAGTTTGAATCTCACCAGGCTCAAGGTTGACTCAGCCTTCCAGCCTTCTGAGGTGGGTACAATGAGGAGCCAGATTGTTGGGGGCAAGATGCTGACTCTGTAAACCGCTTAGAGAGGGCTGTAAAAGCACTGTGAAACGGTATAGAAGTCTTAAGTGCTATTGCTATTTGTTCAGTGAATCCATGCATTTGTTAAATTACTAACACGGTTGTTAAGTGAATCTGGCTTCCCCATTGACTTTGCTTGTCAGAAGGTTGCAAAAGTTGATCACATGACCCTGGGACACTGCAATAGTCATAAATTTGAACCAGTTGTCAAGCATCTGAATTTTGATCATGTGACCATGGGGATGCTGCAATGGTCTTAAGTGAGAAAAATGGTATAAGTGACTTTTTTCAGTGCCACTGTAACTTTGAACAGTCACTAAATGAATTGTTGTAAGTCGAGGACTGCCTGTAGATGTATTGGAGATCACCTTACTTTTTGAAATATATTTTAAAGTGATGATCCATCCTTACTACATCTTGAGGTAATAAAGGTATTTATCACTGGATCTGTAACAGCAAAGAAAGAACATGCTATAAATAAATGTAGTTCTTGTTTATCCTGAAATATGATTTATGTTGCAATCTTTATATATGCTGAGAATGGAGCCTTGTTTCTAAATAGAAATATAAACATACAATATTGCTTGTTAATTGCCTAGCTCTCTTAAAGGAAGTAGAGTTCAGTGTATTCCTTCTGTTTTAACACAGGCAGTCACCGTTAAAGAAGCTTTTTCTGCTAAGACTCGACACCTACAAAGGAGTATTAGCACACCCAATGTTCACAATGTAAGATCATCTTCTAAGATGTTGCACTGCTGTATTACTATAAATGTTAATGTCATAGTCAAATTTGTATAAATTCAGATTGTGTAATAAATGGGAACTTCCTGAAATGTAAAATTAGTAATTTCTGCTAGTTGTTTGTGGCAATCTACAATTTTATTTGGGGCATTTATTTATTTATTTTCTCACTTTCTAACTCTGCCCAATCCACAAAGCAACTCAAGGTGATTTGCAGAGGATTAAAAGCGCATTGTAATAACAAGGAAGAATAAAAAAAAAGATAAAGCATCTACACCCAAGAAAGACAGAAACTTCAGTTATATCTCATCCAGCTGGCCCACAAGCTGCCCCTACCCAATGTCTGCCAGCTTTTTGAAGCCATTCTGAATTACAGCAGGGTTGGGATAGATCTTGGGGAGAAATGTTGATTCAGAGGACAAGTATACCTCTTGGGCCCATTACATGTTGTTTAATTGATGGGACCTTTATGCGCAAACCTTGCCTGCTCTTCTAGGATGAGCATTGGGCAGAGAAGTGGTCCTGCTAATATCCAGATTAAATTATGGAATGGAAAAATGGTTTAATATAAGTAGTAGGAAATTTCCCTCTAAAATAAATTGCTTTCTAAGCCACCTATAGTCTTTCTGTCAGTGGTTGTCCATGTCACTTGAGTAAATGTTTTTAAAAGACATTTGGAAATCTCAATTGTATTTTTTTTAGTTCAAGAACTATTTGGTAGATATGCTTAAAATTGCATTTTAAAAAAATCGGTGCTAAATATATGATAAATTGTAGATTAAGCTTTCTTTGCTATGAATGTTAGTATCAAGCTTAGTAATAGATAGTCCGGGAGTGTACTGTAACTTCTTAGCAGGTTGATAGCATTCATTAGATTAAAATTTGTTATGATTGTTATTTTAGGTATCCTCTAGTCGATTAGATCTTTCTAGCTGTGATGAAGATAAGGTATTGGAATTATTGGCAATATTTATTAATTTAGTATTTTAAAGTATTTTGAAAATATACACATTTTTTTCTTCATTTTTAATACAGGATTATAGAGGTATCATTTAAAATCATATCAACGTTTAGGAAAATATTGCAGATTGTTTAGAATAAGTATTTGTACTAGGAGAAAAAACATGTGAATACTTGTTAAATTCAACAATTTGTTTCCTCTTGATTGATGGGGAAAATTATAAAAATGTAAATGTACAATGTAAATTGTACCATGTACAAAGATATCTAGAAGGGTTTTTTTATTTCTTACTTACACACCAATAGTTATAGGAGAGTTTTGCACAATATGCCACTGTAAAGTTGGGACCATGTTTATTCAGTCAGTGCTGAAGAATAAGTCTTTTAGCTTGCAATAGGAATATAGTTAAAAAGAATATAAATACTTGAAAATGTTAATTGTTTCGTGAGTGTTAAAATATATAATCAATCACAGATCAATCCTTGTTTAATCACCGTTTGTTCAATGACCATTCAAAATTATGATGGCACTAAACAAATGGTAGTTATGGCTGATCCTTGAAGTTACGACTGTTGCAACAATCCTGTGATCATTGATCAAAATTGGGGTACTTGGTAACCTGCCCATATTTATGACTACAGCATACACTTCAACTCCCCCTACCCCATCTCTTTCGGCCTTGTGAAGGGCCAATGGTTGCCTCGGTTGGGCACACCTCATCAGCAATGGAATTTTTGTTGCATAAAATATAATCTAAAATATATTGAAATGTTTTGACCTTGATATTAATACTTCCCCTGATTAGGCGAAATAGGAAGCTTAATTTTTAATTTTTAGTTAATTTTTATTTCATTCAGTCATTGAAACTTGCATATAAAATTGATTAATTGCTAACAGTGTTCTATAGAAGTAATTTTAGATTTCTTTGTGTCATAAGATTTAATAATCACTTGTAATAGACCAGGGGTTTCCAAGGCTGAAAATATTACAAATCCAAACTGGGATTATCAGTAGGTTTTGTAACTGTAAATACTACCACAGAGTCATACTAGTTAGGCAGGTTTTGTCATTTGGGGGGGATAATGATAAATATTAATCACTATTAACTAAGCAATCCCTAAGCTTTTTGGCACCAGGACCAGTTTCATGGAAGATAATTTTTCCATGGGGCATCGGGGAGGAGGAATGTACAACCTAGATCCCTCGCATGCACAGTTTACAGTGGGTTTCACAGCCCAGTTTCTAACATGCATGGACTGGTACTAGTCTGTGGCCTAGGGGTTGGGGACCCCTATATTAACTGATCCAAAGCCATACAATTATAAAACATGCTGTACTGCCCCAAACCAGCAGTGATGTGGAAACTATAGAGGAAAGAGCAATTTCTGTTGAAAGCAACTGAAAATGTTGCTATTTTACTTGAAAATTAATATATTTTTTCTTTGTTTACATCACAAGGGTTGGCTGGAAGGTCATCTAGATGTCATAGACTGTTCTAGTTATCAAGATATATCATGTTATGGTACTTTACCAAGGGATTCACCTCATAAAAATAAAGATAACAATGGTAAGGTTTTCTTTTGTTTCATTTACTGGGCTATTGATGAAATTATAAACTAGTGAAAGAGAAATTAATAGTGTGAAATATAAACACTGTTGCAGTTGTTTCATGTGCAATTTATCTATAGACTGGACGGTTTTATACTGTTGTAATCTAAGCAAATAATATTTTTGCACAGCCACAGATTTAGGACACTCTGAATTCCCAGATTAATCTGTCTTTCTAGGATTCTCTTGTCAACCTTAATAGAGAACCCTTTTCAAGAAATACTGTTGCTAAACATAGGAAGTCCTTTCTTGTCCACTGTTTTTTTTTTAACAAAGCCATACCATACAGGATTTTAGACTCAAAGTTGAAAAGATATTTTAAAACATGCAGATGTTTCCCCCTAGCATGAGTCTACAACTCCTAAAATCAGCTGTATTTCCTTGAGATTGTGTAGCTGCCCTCCATGGCAGCACAATCACAGGAAAATATGCATTTGGGGTAAGTAGTTGCAAATAGATATTGCATGAGTACTCCAAAGTGCCTTTTATCGTTGAATCCTCAGTGGCACATGGCCCTTTTCCTTACCTTATCTTGATGTATTGATATTCCTTCAGATTTCTCAGGTTCTATATTTGATTTTTTCCATATCCCATCTCTGGCTTAGATCCAGTTTTCTAGCTACTATATTCTGATTTTAAAGATGTAGTTTTTATATCTACAAATCTGAATCTGTAGAACTCCAGAGGACTAATGCTTAAACTATGCCTTTAACTAAGGGAGGTTTTACATTCATATATGCTCATCCAGCCAAGCAATGCATCCTCCAGGCATTATGTGTTGACAGTATTATCTCATAAAGTTAATGAGGTAATAAAAAGGATGCATCACTGTCATCCTGGTCTTTTGCTAAAGCATTTGAAATGGTAAAAGGCAATCTATTGAGGATCCCCTAAATAGATACAAAAGGTGATCGTTTAAATTAATAAATACAGAAAAATCCTTTTTATTATCTCATTAACGTTATGGATAATTTACTGTTTCATAGTAGGCAATGCATTTTTGTTCTTGTTGTATTCTTATTGGCCACCAATAATGTTATTTTAATATAGGAATTTACTTATTTTGTAATTAATAACATGTAATATTTGTTGCATTTTCCAATGCGTATGAATTGATTAGCACATTTTATATAAAGCAGTCTTCATATTCATTTGAATTTGAGAACCTGGTTTACAAATTTTTTCATGAGTATCAAACTCCACATAGGTGACAAGTAAAGGAAACAAAACCACCAAAAATATATTTAATAATGGTCTGGGGCAAAATAAATAAAAGAATATTGAGAGAACATATTTCCAGTCAGGACCATACTGAGTTAATTAAGACGAAATCTTTCTGAAAAGCTTGTTCCTGCAGCTTTGTGGTCTCTTCTGACCTTTAACTATTACTCCTCTTTTGTTCCTTCCCACAGTGCTTCACACCACAAATGTTATTTTAATATGCTCCCGCTACATAGAAACAGTATACCTTATTGCTTTTTTCTTTTATTGATTTATTGAAACCATAATAGAATTGATATAATGCCATGAACTGTAACTACAAAAGTATCGCCCTCTAGACTCTAAAATGTTCTATTTAAGTCTCTCTGCAATATATTCTATATACAGATAAGATGACGGAAGAGCTTTCTCAGTGGAAATGCTTAGTAAATTGAACACAAAGTTAGAGCAGTGCTTGGCGAGAAAGAATCTTATGATTGTAAAAGTATTTGCTGTATGGAAATTTCACTGCTGTGGGGTACCATTCATGGAACATTTGCCATCTGTTTGTGTTATAAATCAAAAACAAACTGGCCTTTGAAATGGCACTTATCAGTTTGTGATGCTGCTCATTCTCGTAGAATGATTGGATGAATAATAGGATTAGTGAACCTGAGGAATCCTATGAAATGTAAATGATCCTACTTCATTCAATATCCTCTGTTAGTTTTCTGAATCAACAGTGCGGTGAGTTCAAGAACAAAACCACTAGAGACATTGTGATGAATAATAAACTCCTGACCAAATATTTTGTGAAGCTTTATTTGCCTTTCACAGCATTTGCCCATTTATTTTTCAGTTGATGTTCAAATAATGAATGTTTGTGGTGTTTTTATTTTGCAATCAGAGAATCTACACACATCAAGTATCAGTTCATTTAAAGCTTTCTCTCCACAACCACCCAAATTTTTCAAACCATTAATGCCAGTAAAAGAAGAGAACAAAAAGGCCTCTCTTGAGACACAGCCTCTACTTAGTAAAGAGGTAAGTAGTAGGAAGAAATATAGGCTTTAGTAACATTATATTAGTAACAATATTATACTTTATATGTGGATAGTAATTATTTTTACTTAGGAAGCAGCTCACCGCTTGTATCTATGATACGAAAGCATTTGGAATTGTGTGTTAAACTTGGTCTGTTTATTTAAATGGGGTACTATTTCAGTGTCACCTTCCTTTGGTAAACATTCTTGCATGTATTATATTTTTGCTTAAATACGTTTGCATGCATAAATGTCTAACCTGAGCTGTCATATCTGTAGCATTGTATTTGAAACAATGTTTTTGAAGTCCAAAAGCTCATTTTGCATGGATTAATTTAACTGCCATGCCTGGATTATTTTAATATGAGAACAAGAACTCTTTGTGTTGTACTAGCATGCATGATTGAACGTCGGTATTTTCTTTGTGTGACGTTTTGTGTATCTTAACCTTTGCAGAGCATGCCATCATCTCAGGTATATAATGCTGATTGTGTTGTGCTGTCAGGAAATAATGGCAATAGCATGCCGTTAGAACTCAATAGCATACAAGAGGCAAAGACTGTAAGTGTTGCATTCGTTTCTGACTTAAAGCCTGGTGGCCAATCTAAATAAGCATTTATGCTCCAGATATGAAGGGAAAATGCATGAATACAGTATTCTTGATTGCATGGTGGTGCTTATGAAAGTGACAAAATCCATACATTGATGTTTTAGACTGATCATTTATTTATATTTCACTTTTTAAAAAGGGATAGTTCACTATTTAAAAAGGGATGTAAAAAGAATAGGGTTTAAAGATCTTTTTTTTTGATTCCCCTCCTCTCCCACTAGGATTGAAATCTGAAAAATTGACACTGATTTCAACTTTTACCAGTGTTCTAAAACTTTTAATTTTTAATTGATAGAGTATTTAACTGAAACTGATAACTTACCTTAGACTGAATACAGTTATTATTAAAAGTACGTAACAGGCAGGTTTGCCATTCACATGCATATATGTATGCATGCGTGGACCAACTCAATAAAATATAGAAGGCAAAATCCAGATTTAACATGCATAACAGGGTGACAAAATAGATTTTCCTGCTCCGTTCTCCACAAAATGCTTTTTAATTCCTTGACAATATTATATAGAAAGTCAAGGGACTCTACTGAATAAAGGATGATGTGGGGCAGAGGGAGAAGTGAAAAGTCCTTCAAGAAGCAGGATTCTTTCTTCCTCCTCATCACCTTTGCTCTAGAGAGCTACCAGGAGCTTTTTGTAAAGTGTTTTTGGAATTTGAGAGGTTTTCCATTCCCATTCTATTGGTAAAAACGAATAGAAAACATATGACAAATCTGTTTTAAGGCTTATCAACTCTAAACTTCTCCAGAATGCTTAAAAGAACAACTAGAAAATGCTTATCCTCTTCCATGTTTAGAAATCTTAGCCCTATCTTTTCAGTTGCATTCCATTATACCAGCGGTCCCCAACCTTTCCAGCTCCAGGGAGTGACAGTGACGGGGGCGGCAGGGGTGGTGGTCTTGTGCACGTGCACACCGCTTGCAAATATGGAGCTTTGCATACTCGCCTGCCACTTGCTTAGCCCAGTCCATGGACCAGAGTTTGAAGACTATAGTATAGTGTGACTACAGGCAGTCTTTGACTTACAACAGTTCATTTAGTGACTGTTTGAAGTTACAATGGCACTGAAAAAAGCGACATGACCATTTTTTACACTTGTGACTGTTCCCTATAGCATCCTTATGGCCATGGGATTTACATTTGCATACTTGACAACTGATTCATATTTATTATGACAGTTGCAATATCCCCAGGTCATGTCATCCCCTTTTGCAACCTTCTGACAAACAAAATCAATGGGGAGGCCAGATTCACTTAACAACCATGTTACTAACTTAACAACTGCAGTGGTTCACTTAACAAATGTGGCAAAAAAAGGTCATAAAATGGGGCAAAACTCACTTAATTTTCTCACTTAGCAACATAAGTTTTGGGCTCAATTGTGGTCGTAAGTTGAGGACTACATTTCCCATTACATTTATAAGCAATTTCTAGCTGAAGTGATCTAGCTGTGCTTACTCAGTGTCTTTATCTTTTTCTGCATAGTAATTCAGAGTATACCGCTTAACGTGAAAATAAAAGCTGAATATAAAATGTCCAATAGATATTGTGGCAATACATTAAAAATATACTTTTACAAGAAAGGAACATTATCCATTTTGTTATATAGCCATGTGTTTTTGCAATATAAAATTGAGATGCATAAGATTCCCTTTTAATGTTTTCTATTTTTAGTGTAAGCCATCCAGAATCCTTTGGGAGCTGGATGGCCTCTAAATTTCATAAATAAATATGCTGAATATTCCACATGAACATTTCAGTTCAGTGGTATGAATATTGATATACCCTTTATTCTTAAACTGATATAAAAATCTGATGTGTGCACCAGCAAACTATTCTGAGTAGTATCCTTATAACATACATACAAAGGTAATAATGAATTCATGTTAGAATCTAATATATTACATAAACGTGTAGTGTAACTTAATCTTACCTGGAGTAGCCACTGTCCAAAATTGTCATACTAGATTTATAGATACTGTAGCTAAATATTATAGCCTATACCACAAATTACCTAGTTCCCTTTTTATTTAAAAGCATTAATCAAATAACATCTTGGTCAGTATTCAGTACTTTTATCAAGTAAAACCACTTTCTTCATGCACAAAAAAATGTGGGTTTTTATTGTCTTGTTGATACAATGCTGCCAAAAACTAATTCCCCCCTGGCTTTTATTTCTTCTCTGGAAGGATTCTTCAGAGTAGAAGAGGGTTGCCAGGAATTTCCCCCTTGTTCCAGGACATTGATTGGATATATTGTATTGTTGATAACTTAGCTAATGAAGGATAAGACAAGAAGATTCTGAAATGATTAGACCATTTTGTACTAGTTTTAAAAAGTCTATTGAATGGTGAGCCCATTTTATAGATTACTGGATCTAAGACATTGAAATAAATTTTAATAACAGTATGACTGAAGTTTGGCCGGTATATTTCAAACCACTTTTAGTACTGATATATTTTCCAAAATGGAGTCTAGTATTGTATTTCAGATTACATGGTGTTGTTTTGACATGCTTAGATAGTTATAATGTGTATACTTTGGATATATCAGAAAATAGCAGTGTCTGTTATACTAATAAGTGACCAGTATTGTCCAAAAATCACTTGACGGTGAGATTGTTGGCCAGAAAACGTTGTTTTAATTTTCTGAAGCTGCCTGAGAAAACAGCACAAGATCTACGAGGCTTAAGCCGTAAGACAATCATAATGTACTTTTTAAAAATACAAGAATCCCCTCCCAGTGATAATAGAGAACTGAGATCTGGAGATTTTTTTTTTATTTGGGAACCCCAAGTAGTGACTGGATGATATTGAATATTGATTGTACAGAAGTAGTTTCAGATCTGATAAAGGTTTTATTGTATTCTGATCTATTGAACAAATTAACTGAACATTGTTGGATATACAGCCAATTCTATTCGTTTAGCTGTTATTTGGCCATTAATTCAAATTATGATTTTAATTAAATATGGAAACTTACAATTAATTTACATCATTTGCATTACTCTTTACAGAAAGAAAAAAAATTACAGGAATACATTTTGGAAATTTTAAAAAGGTCACATTTTTAGAATTTTAAATATGACTTAATATGTGAAGTGATCTCTCACTTCACTTTTATTAAGTCCCCTTGAAAATTGTTCCTACTGTTTAGGTGACCATCTGAGGGGAGCATGGCCATTACTGTTTCAATTTCTGCCTCAGCCTGCAACTTTTAGAACACTCAGGATAGCTAATAGGCAAGAGGTAAACAAAACCTAAAATAGTTAAAACCCAGAAAGAAGAACTTAACTTTATTACTGGTCCTGTTCAGAAGGCCAGATTGGAAGAGGAAAGTCTGAACTCTTTTCTTAATGCTGAAACAGCAGATAAATGCAACTTCTAGCTTGGGATTGTCTGCTCCATGGCCATCCAGCAGTAGATACCTGAACTACTGAAGGAAAGAAAGTCTCTTTAATAGTAGTGCCTTCATATTGAGGCAGGCAAATCTGTTTCCTGCTTTAGAGATTATAGTTAACAACATACATTCTATGACAATCTGTTGATGGCTGCTGCTGATTTATAAAAAATACACAATGATATTGTAGAAACAAAGAATCACTCTGCAATGGAAATTCTGGATCTAAACCATAGGTTACCAGGTGTAATTTGCTTTGGTGGCCAAAGGCTTAATTTATGTCTTCTGTCATGATAGAAGCTTTTACATAAAATTTAATTTCCTTGCAATAATGATGGTTGTAAAGCCATATTAAAATTACACATTATTGTGAGAGCTGGGAACATTCCTTTTATCTTGATTGCCTGTGCTTGGTAATTGCTATTGTTCATATAAGGTTTAGTTTTTTTAGCAACTGATCTTTTGCATAGCGCCATGATAAGCAATATTTCACTTTAGTTTCAGTTTAGATAGTAGTACCTAGCAAAGCTAAGCAAAGCTGGTTCTGGTTCGTAATAGCAATAGCACTTAGACTTATATACCACCCCAACTTATATACTGCTCCACAGTGCTTTATAGCACTCTCTAGGCAGTTTACAATATCAGCATATTGCTCCTAACAATCTGGGTCCTCATTTTACTGACCTCAGAAGGATTGGAAGTCAACCTGGGTTAACCTTGAGCCCATCAGGATCGAACTCCAGGCTGTGGGCAGAGTTAGCCAGCAATATTGCATTCTAACCACTGTGCCACCAGGGTTCTCGCAGTTATATCTTAGATAGGACAAAACTAGGAGGCCCCAGACCAGTGTTTTTTAACCTTGACAAATGTAATGCATGTGACATGCATGCTGAAAGTGGAATTCTGAGAATTGAATCCCATGCATCTTAAACTAGATTAGGAAGTTGAAAAAAAGAACGTGGAAGAAGATAATAGCAGACTATTCATATTGTCCAGAAAACTGCTAAGTCTTATTTCTGTATTCACCAGGAACTGAGTATGTTCTAAATAAGACTATTTTCTTAAGCACTAAAAATATTTTTGGGAGTGTGCATTGCTTTTGAAACTATAAACTGCAGAAAAAGGAAATTTTTCTAGTGTCTGAATATCCATTAAATATTGTAGTTTTATGAATGCCTGATTCGTTGCATTCCTTTTATAATTCAGATTTTAAAAACTGTGATCTTCTGTACAAATATGTTAGGGCATAAAGTGGTAAAATGGGTATGTTGTAAAAGGTGTAGGCGTTTATATTAGATGTTTTTCCCCCCTGGATTTTACATAATTTATTATAATTGTCATCCTGATACACTTGTGCTAATGGTTATATGTGATAGTTAATTGGATGTTTTCATTTAATTCCAGCACCAATTCTGATTGTGTTGCTAGCTTAATAAATAATTTATAGGTACAAATCTGTACAGTTAACAGATTATTTGTATTTTTAGAGAATGATATTAAGATCTATATTGTGATAATAGTTTAATCAGAATGAAATAACAGAAGTTAAATTAGAACTTGATATTATTCAAACTCTTAGATGCTAGAATCTGAAGTTAGTTTTGCACCACATAGATTCAAGTTCATTTTTCGCAAACCGTACTGTACATCATGTAATCCATCCTGGAAAACTCTTGAAACAGAATCAATATTTTTTAAAAAACAAGTATGATGGGGGACTGAAAGAATATCAAACATCCTGATGGATGTACGCCATTTTCTGAAAAAGCTTTATAAAGTATTGTGGATCCCAGCTGTAAAACTTCTTAGAGAGACCTGGCAAATAGCAACTTTCATTAATACAAAAAACATATGTTGAGAATAATATGACTAGCAGATGCTCTTTAGAAATAAAACTAATAAGTTCCACTAAAGTAAAATGAAATGAAATTCATGCCAGGAGAGTTTTAGTATTTGGAAAAATAGCATTATTTTCCTAGTTCATTGTAACAAGGCTAACATGTGATAAAGAAATTATTCTTTATTAAAAGTGAATTTAAGGGGAAGTACCCACTGCTGTTATTTATAAAAAGAGTTTCAAACATATACTAAAGCTTTTTGAAAGTTCACAACCTGAATATTTAATAGCGAGCTTCATTTTGTTCTGTTTCATATAATGGTCATTTATAATTTTATTAAAATGTAAGAATTATTTTCCTCTTGATTCTACACGTTGGAAACTTCCATAACCCAGCTTTAAATGCACTTAATGATAATAAAATTAACAAAAGTAACCTTTTCATTAAATCAGTTGTAACACGTGCCTTTATAATTTGAGATAATTACAATTCAATATAATTATAATGAATGAAGTAAATAGTTGTTATTCATGTTGTTTTATCTAATGTAACAAATTCTTAGTTTTGAAATGATACTGCTAGAATTGTTGAAACATTCTTATCCTTTAGCAGGACTCTGAAGAAGATGATGATTTGGAGATTAATAACAAGAAACCGTATGTGCCCGTGGAATTTGCCGACTTCACTGTTTACAATGCTAGTCTGGAAAATAAGGAATGGTTATCCACTAAAGGAGATTGTACAAACTCTTGTGTTACTGAGAAAGAAGTATCTCGTAGCCCCACCACAAGCAGTATTACAAGTGGCTACTTTTCTCACAGTGCCTCGAATGCAACTTTATCAGATATGCTTATTCCATGTAGTGAAAGCACGGACCAATTAGCCAATCAGACGAGGGATTTGGATTCAAATGACCACTCTGTAGCACACCTAACCCATGTTTTAAAATCATCAAACCAAGCAGTTTCAGAGGCAGAAAGGGACTTTGCTAAATGTAAAAAAACAGTATCGCCAATCATGGGAACTTGTGCCTTAGCAACAGAAGTTCAAGTGTCTGAAAGCACAAATGTAAATGCTCCAGGGTTACAGTGTTCCTCTTTGGATTCCTCTACTAACAAACGTGAGATTGAATTTCCATCTCGAGAAGCAACAGTTGAGCACATTTCAAATGTTTTTGAGGATCATGCATTTACAGAATTCATGGGTGTTGGTGACGCAAAAGAATTTGAATGTTCCACAAGTATAACCGCTAACAGAAAAAAAATGTTCTTAGCAGCTGGAATGAACTCTGTCCTACCTTTCTCAAAAAATGTTCATGACCAAGATAGTGCTTTGAGTTGTCTGGAACCCATATCGGTGGGATATGACCTGTCAAGTAGTGTTGAAAATCCTTCGTTGAACGCCAGAGAAAAAGAGTCTTCCAATTGCCAACAGTGTGTAGATTCTCTCCCAACAGGTGATTTCGTTGGAAAAAATCATTTAGATGTCCCAAGTTCTGAAAATACTATTTCTGAAGGACATCCTAATTGGTTGGCAGTAGGAGAGCAAGTATACGTTGATGATGATAAGACTGGCACAGTAAGATACATTGGGCCTGTGGATTTTTCAACTGGTACTTGGGTTGGCATTGAATTACACATTCAAATGGGTAAGATTTCATTATTTTTGTAAAATATTTAGAATCTTAGACCAGCAAATTATTTTAATACAGGTAGTCCTCGGCTTACAATAGTTCATTTAGTGACCGTTCAAAGTTACAAAACAGCACTGAAAAAAGTGACATGACCGTTTTTCACACTTACGAGTGTTGCAGCATCCCCAGGGCCACGTGATCAGAATTCAGACGCTTGGCAACTGACTCACATTTATGATGGTTGCAATGTCCTTGGGACATGTGATCGGCTTTTGCGACCTTCTGACAAGCAAAGTCAATGGGGAAGCTAGATTCACTTAAGAACCGTGTTACTAACTTAACACCTGCAGTGATTCACTTAACAACAGTGGCAAGAAAAGACTTCTGATGATTACATGGGCATAGACATGCAGTTTTCTTGGCAATGTTTTCAGAACTGGTTTGCTGATACTTTCTTCCTAGGATTGAGAGCGCGAGTGGTTGGCCAAATACAACTAGCTGGATTTGTGCCCAAGAGACGACTAGAAATCAGGTTCCCTTACTTGTGGTCAGCACTTCTTATCTGCTATGGCAGGGGTGTCAAACTCCTGGTCCGGATGCGTCACGTGCTGGCCCCACCCCACCTGGTTTAGTGAAGGGGAAAATAGTCCCAATATGTCATGTGACAACGCCATGATGACGCGCGTTTGATACCCCTGTGCTATGGCAAACTGGCGCTCTCACGTTTGCTTAGTAGAGTGGAATTATAAACTTGCTCAGAGACATCACCAGCGATAAATTCACTATCTGCCAAAACAGTTCTTCCCAAAACAGTTCTTTAGATGGGCCAAAACAGTTCTTCCTTTAGCTGGGGAATCTCAGTCCAGAGAAGATACTATTTTAATGAATATTTGTATAGTTCTAGAAATTAATTCCTCTGATGATTATAATTTTTCAGATTTTCAATCTCTTACAAAAATTGCAGCATAACAAAGTGATAATGTAACTTTTTCTTTGTTTTC
>JANHFL010010223.1:0-19137 GCA_032468155.1 Oxyrhabdium leporinum | reverse complement strand
CCTCCAGTGGAGAGGCTCCGTCGGCCCTCTCGAACTCTCCCCCGCCGCCTCCGTCCGTTCTGGGGGGACAGCTCCAGCGGCAGGATGTTGTCGTTGACGGTGCCGCCTCCAGCGGCAAGGCCCCGCCGGCTCTCTCGGCCTCCACTCCATCGCCGGCCCTCTCGGCCTCCCCCCCGCTACCCCCACCAAGTCCCAGGGGGCAGCTCCCGCAGCAGGGCGCCGCCGGCGTCGCCTCCAGTGGAGAGGCTCCGTCGGCCCTCTCGAACTCTCCCCCGCCGCCTCCGTCCGTTCTGGGGGGACAGCTCCAGTGGCAGGATGTCGTCGTCGCCGGCGCCGCCTCCAGCGGCAAGGCCCCGCCAGTTCTCTCCCCTTCGCCACCTCCGCCAAGTCCCAGGAGGCTGCCCACGTGGTCTCCGGCGCCCCGAGTCCGGCTCCGGGTCTCCGCCAGTTGCCGTCCCGTTCCCTCCAGCGCGGCCACGTCCAGGTGCGAGTCGGGGGGGGGACACCTTGGCAATCTGCATCCGCTGGGGTCCTCATGGCTCCTCACGCCGCACCCTCCAGCTGCCGCAGCCCCCAGCCGCAGCCTTCAGCCTTCAGCCGCAGCCCTCAGCCGCCGCAGCCCCCAGCTGCCTGGCCGGTCTCGGGCCCTCCGTCCTGGGCGGCCGCTGGAGCGTGGGCACTCTAGTATTTGCTGCCTTCACGCTTGGCTTGTCTGCGGACGCCGCCGTCCGGACCAAACAGTTAATACTGATAAATGTATTTCAATAATAATAATTCCTCAATCTTGCAAAACATGTCTACAATTTATGAACATCTACATTTATATCTAATAAATTAAATATAACATTAAAAATATCACAAATATTTAAATCTATTAACAATAAACCAACTTGATCTACCATCTATTTACTGTAAAAAACAAAAGTTAGCAGATAATCCCAATAATGAAGCTAAGTTTCAAAACCCGTGTTAAATAATCTTTTATTGCATTTAACTTGCAGAAAGTCCATTAATGGCTTCTAATTTCCTATGAACCTACTACAACCATTGTTTCTGTCCAGAATTGAATACCATTGATTGATTCTTAATAGTATAAATAACTCCTTCCAGTTTATCATCTTTACTTTTCCTTAAAACAGGGATCCTTTCAAACAACTGCACCTCACTGCCCAAAAATCATAGATCTCCAATGATAATATCTCCACAGCACTTTTTATCCAGTAGATTTTCTTGCAAATTGGAACTCAATACCCTTAACACATATCTTCTGGTTGCGTATAGTAAGCCTAGTTCAAAAACTCCATCAGCTTTCCTAAGATGATCCAGTTTATCACTCATCCATTCTACCAGCTCTGTTGTAATTAGTTAATGCCCTCTTCAGCCTCCTCCAAAGAGCCTCCCACTTGTGTATCCTATCTAACTGCTGTTGCATGTATCTGGATTCATTCTTTAGATTGATTTAAAATAGTTGCTAATTCATCAAATATTTTATTTAATTTTTCATTTAGAACTTGTAAGTTAAAAAACATTGTTCCAAAAATTTCCAAAAAGGCTCTACCATTAAAATCATTTGACTCCTGTCTTTCTTTTATAACTCTTTTTGTGGACATTGTAGAGTATATAATATGTAGTGTTTGGAGTCATTAATTTATGGTTGCTTTGATTTTACTACAATCCAAATTCCTCTTATAGCTGAGCTTTCACAGCAAAGTATCTTCTCAAGGGCAAAGAGAGTTTAAGTGTTCCATAACAAAGTAACCACAAAGGGAACTGAGATAATAGTTCCCACAGTAGAAAGCAAATGGAAAACAAAAGTTCCCATCTTTTGAAATAAAAAGGAGAGAGATGTACAAAAATAAAACAGAACAATGGAATTCTTTTAAAAGCTAGTAAAACATAAAGTCCTTACAATAAGAATCCAGTATAAGTCAGATCAAACTACTTTCACTGCAAAAAGGAGAACTTTCAAGGCATTGACTTCCTTATGGTGAAATTGAAAGTATTTTAGAACTACAAAGTAAAACAATCAAAGTTCACATTTGTAACCAACAAAGGAATGTAAAGCACATCAGCATTCAGGCATCTTTTAACAATTAAAAATGTTAGCCAAAACCAAGAACAACTTCAAAATGGGATGTTAAAACAGAGGTGCCTCTAAGAATACAAATAGTGACAGGAAATTATGGAGACCTGATCACTCCAGCTGCTCTTATCAAGAATTACAATTCTCCGAATTCTCTTCCTAGGTAAGTAAACAGCTGTCTGAACTCATCATGGAGTATTTCAAATTTCTCCCGTGAAAAATGTAGAGAGTGTGCTATCAAAGAATCAACTTTGGCAGCCAAGACAACTGTTTGTCAGAGGGAGAAAAAAAAAACCCCTCACTATTCAGTGTGCCATTTTCTAGAGGGCTTCACGGTTGGGCAGCAGTCTACAAAAATTTAATTCAGCCCTTGCTGCAATTTTTCTCTCTCTCAGCAACACTTCTCCAAGATTTAACAAGCTTCTTTGCATATATCATAGTCCTGGTATACCCCTTTTTCCTGAAATATTTTTAGCAGCATATGCTTCACATTCTTTTAACATGTATTCTCTTTTTTCCTTAATCCAAGTCATAGTTTGTTATTGCTTCAGTGGTTTTAGTTCCCAATTATTTTCTAGCATCTTAACACTTTCAATTACTCACCTCCATATCCTACTTGCCTTTTTACTCTTAAGGTAAATTGATAATATCTCCATGTTCATGCTAATACTGTATATGTTTATATAAAGATGAAATTGTGCATATGTAGGCAGTGAAGTTACTCTGGCTTTGAAATTGTTGCATGTTGGTGTAAAAGAAGAGTCAAAAGAGACAATGAAGGTATTCAACCAATGCTGGATGTCATAAATGACTAAATGAGAATCAATAGACTGACCTAAATTTCGGCAAAATGGAGGTAGAAGTAGATTACCAGTTCACAGATCTATGAACTGAACAGGAAATGAGCAGCAAAGCTGCAACCTTGATGTACTCCTGAATTCATCAGTTGAAATCCTGATAGAATTGATGGCAGATAACATAGAATGTATAATTCATGTTATTTGTCCAATGACATATGTGTGACATCATTTCTCCCTCTGTGCCTCACAATGTCTATCTTTGAATGGATTGTTGTACAAAAATAGTAATTTCTAAAAGACTATGGAGTGAAAATAATAACAATAATTTTCCATCTGTTTTATTTACAGATATTCATTCTATATCAATTTGTGGCAGCATTATATTTGCCAGGGCATGCCTTTGCATTTTAACTAGGACAAACAGTTCTTTCTTATAATAAAGTATCCTGTCACACATACTTTAATTATATTTCTCAAGGTATTTACAATGTCCTTGTCTGCTATTTCACTTCATCATATTTGCAAGTGAATGACACATGTATTGTTCAGCTCTTCTAACTAAAGCAGCTGATGATGATTACGTTACAAAGAAAAAAATATGAGATTATGGAATGTTATATCCCAGTTGCATTAATGGGAATCCTATATTATTGAAGCACAACATATCTACAATGAAGTATTTCTTAAGAGAATATAATATTGTTTTCAGCCTCTTTTAATCTGTGAACAAGTACCACTAAAATTAGCTGAAATTGTTAGTATAGATATGTGTGGAATTACCCTAAAAATAGTTTATGACTGTATATCAAAAGCAAAGAAAGTTTTGCATGACAATTCAGGAGGTGATGAGTCCTGCCATCTAATATCTATTTATTTATTGCATACCCAAATTTTCCTAAATCTATCTTTATGCCACCATGACTTGTCTCTACTTTGTCCTTACCTCATTCCAATTTCCAAATGCCATAAAGGTAACAGTGCAAGTTTTGTTAAAAGGATGTTGAACCTGTTGTGAAGGACTAGAAAGCAATGCAAAATGGAGAGACTACATTGTCCATCAAGTTGGCTAATTTTCCATCCAACCTACACTGTCATATGACTTGAGAAGAGTGGGTACTTCAGACAAACATGGGTGATAAACCGCAATGTCTACTTGAGCTATGCAATGTCAAAACTTATTTTGAAACCACATTTTCTCTAGTCAACACACACCACTGAATTCTCCTGACATGATAGCACTAGGTAAACTCCAGATTCAAATGCATATTTTTCTCCATATGTTGCAGACCTCTATCTAAATGGATGCAATCTTGGAAGCATAACCTATCCAGATTCTTAATCTGGCCCTGTCTCCAGTCTGTGCTCTGTTCAAACAATTCTTAATTTATGTGTGAATTCAGCCTACAGAGTTCTATGAATTATTGGAGCCCCGCAGAGCTTGCTGAAGGAGATTTATATCTTTAGTCCTACTACACATTTTTCATTATTTAGCATGTGACATGACATTCATTTCAGAGTACGAGGCCAAATGGGAATATTTTATCCTGCTGAAAATTCATTGAATGATTTAAATACTTCTGTTAGAATTTAGCCAGTAGGATAACAGTAATGATATGGGAATTTTAGCAACTGAGAACACTTAGAACTCAAAATATCAAATTATTGGGGAGGAATGAACAAGACTGGAACATTTATTTTTGTAAAGGGTCTGAGTTCAGAGCATCATTTCAGAAAGGAGAAGCAAAACTCCATTCCCTGTTCATCCAATGATCAAGCTTTGATTTGATTTTGCTTGTATGACTCAAATTAATTACAATCCAAAGGGGTTAGGACAATGTCAATTTATTGTGTGTGTGTGTGTGTGGGGATAATATAATGTGAAAGAGCTGCAAATTGCCATGGGAGAAAATAGATTGGTGTTCATTTATTCATATCATTAGGAGAAAATGCATTATGCAACTACTTTCATTGTGGAATATAAATCCCTTATTAATTATAAGTCTATTTCAGTAGAACACTGATAAAATGGGTAAAGTCAAGTCGGATATTGATAAACATCAAGCAAAAGGCAGTATCTGTCTCTGGGAATTGTAGTTACCCATTAACTAATGTGTAAAACCATACTTGAACTTTCCAAGATGTGGAAAAACACGTCTGAGAGGGGATGGTGCAAGTACACCATGCTATAATTAGAGGCAAGAAGTGAATCAAATTGGTAATTATTGGTACTCTTTATGTCGCTTCTAAGTTGTATGATGGTTGCTATGCGCCAGCCTTGTCTGTTTCAGTCAGTCTGATCAGCCCAATAGGCAGCAAATTCAACAGTTGTTTCAGTAAAATAGATTACTAGAGCAATACCATGAGAGTTAAAAATGAAGACTGAAGACAACCCAGAAAGCTGTAATCCTTAATTTTATTTTCAGAGTAACATTTGTAAAGTATATATTTATTTGTATGCTTACAGCCAGAATGTGCTGAAGGGAAAATAGTAGCCTCCTTGTGAGTAGCCTCAGCTCCTATATTAAGTGCCTACAGACTCAGTTCTTGCTAAGCATAAAGGCTGCACTGAAGAAGACCAGGTATGAGAGAAGAAGAAGGAAGTTGAGGGAGATGGCACACACCAGAAGACAGCAAAGAGAAGCATGTGTAGGAAGTATCTGCTGGAATTACTCTTGTCGAGGATAGAAAAATTCCATGCCCTTCTATGCTGTCTCGCCAAGACTTAGTTTATTGCCAAGTCTGAGGTTATTTTTCATTCCTTATATTGCAAAGTCTTAAAGGGAAGGAAGGGGCCAGAGAGTTTCCTGAGTAAGAGATTGCATATGTGCTTACATATAGCTGAAGGCACATTGAGATATTTGGTTCAAAAGAAGATAAACAAGGTTCAACTATTTCCTTGGTTTGATATTTTATTTTGAGAATTACTTTGACCTCTTGGTTTGGATGGCTGATCTTCCAAAGCAGGGGCGTCAAACTCATGTCATCACGTGCAGCATCACGTGATGTATCAGGACTTTTTTCCTCCTTTGCTAAACCGGATGTGGATGTGGCCAGCACATGATGCATCCAGCCCGTGGGCCAGGAGTTTGATAGCCCTGCTCCAAAGTCTGTTTTAGATGAGAACTCTTGATCCTGAATACCTGAACTTCTTAAAAGAATAAATTTCAGCAGGTTTCCTGTATCTTTGGAGAGTCCAATGTTTGCTTTCCATTAGTCACTAAAACAGGTGTGTCCAACCTTGTCGACTTTAATACTTGTGGACTTCAATTCCAGGAATTCCTTAGCCAACCATTCTGGGGAATTCTGGGAGTTGAAGTCCACTAATTTTAAAGTTTTCAAGAATAAACACCCCTGCACTAGAAAGGTCTCCACCTCTCTAATACACAAGGGTTTCTACCACACATATATTTATATACTGCTCAGTACGCCGGATTCAAGATGCTTTGTTTATTTTATCAAGGTTCGTATAACTGTTCATCTTGCACAAAGAAATTCTGGGCAGTTTGCAGTAAAACCAACAATTAAAAGATTTTAAAAACCTTGATTTTAAAAAATAAAACATACATGAGAAGATCATGAGAGGACAATACATCCAGATGTTGCATGAGATACAACCAGCATGTAGGTCCCTGTTATGAGGAGATGCTTAGGCATATTTATTTATTTTTTTAAGATTTCAAGAACTGTTAATAAGAAATTCTGTAAAAGAGAATCACAATAGAAATCAAACTACCAATCAAGAAATTATCCCACTACAATAATAACTATATGAAAATACAAGAAATGGCAGCCTAGTTTTACCTTAAAGGGGAGGGGGAGGAAAAAACCTCTCACTGATCCCAGTGAATGCAATCATTTCCCAAAGCCAGCTTGAATAAAATCACCCTGACAGCTGAACAGATAGTATTGTATGTCAGGCAAACCTTCAGAAACAACACATTCATTGCACTGGGAATAACACAAAGCAGAATTGCTGATGGATCTACATTGCCTTGTTCCCTCTTGGCAAGAGGGTATACACAACCCCTCCCTGGAAGCATAAACAGGCATGGAAATTTTGTTGGAAATGGATGATTCCAAGTTGCTTTGGGGACAAATCATAAAGAGCTTTGTAGATCAAAACTTGCAGCTAAAAAGAGGATGGATTCATAAATTCATAATGACAGTCTATCAAGTGCTATTGATTTTGCAAAACTTAGCATTCTTTCTAGGTAAAGGCAACCTGTCTCTAAGTACAAATTTAAAGGGAAAAGCATGGGGGAAAGGGGTTGGCTCTGTCTCTCTACTGTGAGAATGCTGGACTTAGGCCTTAGCTATTTTCATGTACAGCAGGACTTTTCTTACATGCAACAGGAATTGATGTACAGTGCAATCCACCATCACCTGGAATACTAAAATTTATCATCTAGTAGGCCAGAACAAAAATAAAGGATAGCGTTATAATAAGAAGCAACAACTTTTTTTTCCTATACTACCTTCTTATGTTGCTATATCTTCCCTCAGACTTCTGTGCAAACCTGAAATAGACAGTTGCTTTAATGAGCTAGATTTACTATCCTGTGGCATCTCTTCAAAAAGTACATTTGAATCATTGATCACTTTTACTTCTGTCTAATGCTAGTGCTTTATATGTCAAACACCCAAGTATAGTTTATAGCTGAAAAAGAGTACATACTCAGTTGTTTAAATTCTATGGTAAAGGTATGTGCTCTGTTTCAACTAATCCCATTAAATAAACCATAAATATAGTTTTATATATATTCCCTTTAAAATGCATATTATTCAGTGCTCATTAATCTTTTAAAACAACACATTAACAGGAAAATCAATGCTATAGTCTATCAACCCCCAATGAAGCTACATTGCTGTTGTTAGAAGTTCTAGTTATTAGAAGTCATAATAATGTCAAGGATGTCATGGACACAATTATGTGAATCGAATAATATATGTTATTCATATTATGACACAAAATAATATACAAGACATAATCTATATCAACTGCACATTTGGACAACTGCATTATATGTTATGATGCATATGATGTACAAAGATGATAGTTTTTCCCAGTGTGTTTTATATCAGTTTTTTTTTTAAAGTTTGGGCATAGTTGAAATGTTGGGCATAATTAAAATATTAGTTAAAATTCATGCATGGCCTCTCTTCCCAACTGATTTCAATAGAATTCCTCAGCCCGCTTTATAATTTGACATTTGGCTCATTTCCAGATGAAAATTTTATTTTGAATCAGGCCAAATTTGCTGCTCCTGTGCATCTTTTGCATGTCTTTCTCTCCAGGTATATGCCATCCACTCAAGTTGATGGATATAATTACTGGGTAGCACAGTCAAGAATATGCTTGACTTAGCTTTCTTTGTCCATCTGAACAAACAAACTGGTTTTTAACAGCACCCTCTGATTCAAACCTCTACTGTAGTTAAAAAACAAATTGACTGGTAGACATTTAGGCATGAATAAGAGCCAGACAGTGCATTAATGTTTATTGGATTGGATTGTCAGTGCAGAAACAATGTGTTGTTCTGTCATAACTGTTATCTATTGTTTTCATTGCTATTTAGCATTGCCAGAGAGCTGTTGATGTCCAAAGTCATGAGGCAAAGGCTCTGTCTCAAAAGGGAACACATATATAGAGAGATTGTATTTATTTGACTAAAAAAGCTATTTGATTTGTTTATCCAATCTTCTCTAATAATTTTCCTTTTCTGTGTGACATTTAACTTGTTGTGGTTGACACAAACTGGGAGAATCGTGCTGTCTTGGATGTTGCCTGGATTAACAAGCCTCATGTCAGATGTTGAGGAACCAAGACAACCTGATGATAAGTGGAACAAACCATACATGAGTGAGACAAGAATATGTGGAATTGATGGAATGCTACTATAAAAGTAGACCTAATAAAATGGGATATATGAAGCATATAAGGGAACTATGAATGAACAGAAGACTTGCATCCACACTAAGTGAGAAACATATAGTTATCCAATGCTTCAACATACTGAAGAGGATGTTGAAATAGACAACTGCACATTAATCCTGGATTCAAGAAAACCCAAAAGAACAACTGGCCAACTACAGGACCATATGGGATAGTACAAGCGCACAGAAGGGCATTGAGAATGACACAAGAGCTCAGTACACCAGCTGCTCATAGAAAGGGCAATCACCCTAGAGTCAAGTTCTAGACCGGGGGTCAGCAATATGCGGCTCCAGAGCTGCATGAGGCTCTTTGGGCCCTCTCCTGTGGTTCCCTGTCAGATGATCCCACCACTGGCTGGCCCCGCCCCTTACCCTCCCCTCCCACTCACTCCTCGCCTGCCTTGAGAAGAGAAGGGTGACGATGGTGGATGGAGACTCATTCCGTATTCCAGAGTGGGAGCTGTGCAAATCGCTGGAAGAGCAGAGAGCAGCCATAGAGGTGGTGAGAGCAGTGGCATCAGCCACAGCTGGCCCAGCCAATGTCTTGGAGGAGAGAAAATCATGTGTCTCCCCATATTCCTCTCGCCACCTCCATGGCTGCTCGCTACTCTTGCAGCACCTTACTCAGCACACTTAAGCTTAACATGCTTCACAATGGGGGAGACAGCATCCCTCGCTCCTCCTCCTGGAGCCCATTATGATGTGGAGCATCAGCTGCAGCTGGTTCGGCCAGTGTCTCAGGGCAGGGAAAAGTCATGTGTCTCCTCCAGTGGCTGAAGTGTGTACAAAACCAGCAAGGGCTGGAAAAAGAGGCAAGTAGATGGGCGCTTCGCTCCCACTCTGGAATACAGAATGAGTCTCCATCTGCCGCGTCTCTCTTTTCTTCTCAGGGCAGGTGAGGAGTGAGTGGGAGGGGAGGGTGAGGGGCGGGGCCAGCCATTGGTGGGATCATCCGACAGGGATCTACAGCAGGGGTATGAAAGAACTTCATTTATTTGGGAACCTGAAATAACTCTTGATTTAAATCATATGGTAAAAAGCACTCAAAGAAGAAAAAAGAAAAAAATCAGAAAAAAAAAACAAACTACCACAACCCTCGCCTGTTTTGGAAATGGTTCAAGAGGGAACACACACACACATACACACATGAGAGAGAGAGAGGGAGAGGGAGAGGGAGAGGGAGAGGGAGAGATGAGAGAGAAAGAGAAATATGAGAGAGAGATAGGGAGAAAGAAAGAGAGGGAGAGATGAGAGAGAGATGTGTGTGTGTGAGCGCGAGATGAGAAAACAGATGAGAAAGAGGGAGAAAGAAAGAGAGACAGAGAAAGAGATGAGAGACAGATGACAGATGAGAAAAGAGAGAGGGGGAGAAAGAGAGATGAGAGAGAGATTAGTGAGAGGAGATGAGAGAGAAAGAGAGAGGGAGAAAGAGAGATGAGAGAGAGAGAGAGAGAGAGATGAGATGAGAGAGAAAGAAAGAGATGAGAAAGAGAGACAGAGGGAGAAAGAAAGATGAGAGAGGGAGATGAGAAAGAGATGAGAAAGAAAGATCACATGCACACACACACACACACAGAGAGAGAGAGAGAGAGAGAGAGAGATACATGTTTAAAAGAAAATACCGGGAATTAGGTGTGGCTGGGGGGTGTGTGTCATGTGACTGGGTGGGAGTGAATGATGTCGAGTTGGCCACATCTACCCAGGTTTTGTGGCTCCCAGTGTTTGTTTTCTTTTCTGTAGGAAACAGGTCCAAATGGCTCTTTGAGTGTTTAAGGTTGCAGAACCCTGTTCTAGATAGACCATCTGAATACAGTACAACCTGGATTCACTACAAAAAAGCTAAAACTCAATGCCCCTCCCACTTGGATCTGTGAATGCCTGGCACTATAAGTCAACAGGACAATAATGATCTTCCTCACAAACTCAATGGGACTTTGGATGACAACACTAGGAGTCAACTCAAGACACAACTGGCCATCAGATGTAATATATTTAACATAATTTTGGTTTCATTTATAGTATATGTGAGAAAATGAGTGTTAGATTTTTTTTTTATTATTTTGGCTTGAAGGACGATATTAGAATTGCACACATACTGTTACCTTGAGTCTCTGTGGAGAAGCATTGTCTCTCCTATTGAACATCAGTAATGAATTCATGCATTTTTTTTCCTTGTGGTAAACCATAATATTTACTCTAGAAATGAAAATCTGGATATCCTGTGGATCAAGCCAGGTCCCTAAAAGAACCACTTTTATTTTTGTTGCTCTCCCAAGGGCTAGAAGAAGTGATTAACGTGGCCATAAAAAAACCTCCACTGTTACTTGACTTATATATTGTGTTAACCATGATTTATTTAAACAGTTTGTTGTTGTGCTCATTCATTGAGCCTACTCTAGGATTTGCTAACTATAACTGGGATTTTACTTCATATGTGAAGACAAAATTAAACAACCACTTTAGGACTTAGAGAATTTTTCCCATTTTCTAGAGCTTTTCAGTTCATACATAGATACAAGTATGAAAAGTTTTATGATCCAGCCACTCCTTAGAAGTTTATTGTCATGGAATTCTCTGAAATAAAAGCATATCTTCTTCTTGTTGTTGTGCCATATCTGTCATCGGATGTTGGTGATCCTATTTTTATCAACAGCCCCACAAAAAAGTGCTCCTGCGTTTTGTCCAAACCAGTTCCTTAGATTTTGAAGCCTGGATGTTCTTCTTCTGTCTGGACCTCATTTGCCTTCAATCGTTCCCTGGAGGATTAAGTGAAGTATGCTGTCTTTTTCCGTGTATCGCATCATATGTCTGAAATATTCTAATTTTCACTTTGTAGTGGTTTTGATGATTTCCCTTGGCTTTCCCAGGTGGCTTATCACCTTCTTATTTCTCATTTTGTCAACCCAGCTTATACGTTACAGCCATCTATAAATCCACATTTCAAATGCAAAAAAAAGAAGCATGATAAACCCAAAAAAGCATATCAGTATTTTTAAATATATTTTATTTTTTCTACTTTGTACAGGGAGAATTGGTTTATTTGGCTCAAGGGTACAGACCTAGCCTACCCTACTCTAGTCTTCAAGAGCGTCCCAGCTACAAATTTTGGATAAATATGAAATTTCACTGATAGTAAAAAAAAAATCAAAAGGATCATAGGATAAATAATTCCAGTGTGGGCTGCCATCTTATGTTTACTGTGTTTCCCTGCTATGCAGTGACAGAGTGCAATGAACTGTGGGGAGGAGGAATGGATGAGGGGTGCTTGGGGAAATGAAAGTAAAAACTCTGCCGCCTCGAGATGCTGCTCCAAGGTCACCTAGCTTGAAGAAGAAGGGAGCTTCATATCAAGCTGTGCTCAGACTGACCATTATGAAAACATCTTTCATGGACTTGATTGGTTACAGTAGGGTAGGCAGGGAGAGGAAATTGGGGGGGGGGAATAGAACTTAGTGATTTTAGCATGCAGTTCTCAGTTTTAGCTATGCATTACTGCAATACACGACCTCCAGTAAAACTTTCTCAACAAATGGAACCAAGGATAATTTCTACTTAAAGGTTTAAGTTCTGGTAGGTCTGACATCCAGAGTAATTATCATGGCACAAAAGAACAGGGTCAAATTATTATATTGAGGACACATTGTATGATGATCTAGCTCTTCTGAGAATATTTAACATTGACAAATGCTGCCCTAGATTCACTATTATGTGAAATAGGCACATCTTTAGGGTACCCAAGAGAGCAGCTAGGGAAATGTGCCCCCCAACACACACACACAATCCTCAAACTGTGATTGTTCAGACTTACCCCCAAAAGGTTATGACTTGTTTTTGAAGTTATGGCAGCCTCAGCCCTACAGTCAAGCAATTGAATTTTGGGTGTTTGGCAATCAGTTCACCTCTGTGTCCATTTGTGGTGGCCTGTAGTCATATAACCACAAATTTATTTTGCATGTGACATTATTTATCAATTATATGATTTAGGATGTGTTTTTCCAGCATTTATTTCAATTTTCTAGCAAAAAAGTTCATTGGATAAAATGGGCTCCTTAACGACTGTGATGTTTGCTTATGGCACTTGCTTAACAATCAATCACAAAAGTTCCTAAAATTTGGGCCTGATTTACACACACACACACTCACTCACACACACACACACACACACTTATATATTTTGCGCATGTTTCTAGTCCACTTTAATAGTTAGACCTGGGTGGTTTATATATGCAAAGTTTGCTATTAAACCATTCAAGAAATAAAAATAATATACCAAACTGATAACACATAGCAATAGGGTCTGTTTTCCTACAATTGTTCCATTTCAGTTTAATATATGTAAGTTTGTTAATATGATCTTATAAAAATCAGTATACAGTAGTTTTAACGTGTGAATGCTCTTCTGAAGTACACATGGACAGTGCTAACTTTTCATCACATTGAAGAATTACAATGTGTGAGGAGGGGAGCTATTAAAAAAGGTGTTGGAACAATGGGAAGGTATAGTCTTGGATTACTGAAATAGTTTTGCTTTTGGTTTCTGAACAGCTATCACACTAATGGAAAAATGAATCAATATTCATATGGTTGTTTTAATCATATATTTACATAAATAGCAGGACAAATACCTTTTACATATCTATTATAATATTCTGTGCTGTTTCCATTTTATGTTTCTTTAGTGCCTACTTTTTCATTCTTTTTATGTTAAAGCAATACCTTTTTTTAAAAAAAAATAATAATTTTAAACATAAGCCAATTGACTTTCAACACTAATTTCAATTAGTTTATGAGGGAAAAATGGTTACCCAAATGATGTTATCTTTTCCTAGACAAGAATTATGAAAAGCAAGCATCAAAAATGACTAGCTTCCAACTAAAGTTAATTTATAGAATTAAACTATTCATGTACTATTAATAATCCTGGTCTGAGTATGAGGCCATTTCATTGTAATTAACTGATGTAAAATAGCTTTTTCCCCATCAATTAAACTAATTGCTTTTCATACTAGGTGTAGATTGGATATTGATCTTTCTTTAATTCTGCTCAACTACATAAGCAAATTACATCTAATTGCATGCTTACCACATCATTCTCATTTATCAGCAACATCAGAAATAATACAGATCACACTCTATTTCCTTTGTGATATTTTGAATTGTTTGCTGTTTCACAGCAATAGTGTAAAATAACTATCGCTGTCTCTCAAAATATACTTCTTCAGCCTGAACTGTGAAGAAAACAAAACAAAACAAAACAAAACAAATATAACCAAGACAGCCTAAAATATATTTAAAACTCCATACAATGAAATTATATTAGCTTATATTCAGTCATGTCAACTAATATGTTGTACTTCATCTATATAAGTTAGCAAATTCACAACAACTCTCCAAAAACTAATCTTCAAAATGTTCTCTGTAAGGACTGAATGTCACCCAAGCAAATCTATCTTGCCAAATTAATTAATAATAGATTACATTAGAATCAAATAATGTAGAGATCATTCTGTGAAATGTGATTCTCTCTCTCTCTCTCTCTCTCTCTCTCTCTCTCTCTCTCTCTCTCTCTCTCTCTCTCTCTCTCTCTCTCTCTCTCTTTTTCTTTCTCTCTCTGAAATTCTCAAAAAGCAAATATAGTACTGCTAAATAAGTTGAATATTCCTGAAAAATTGTCCTTGGTCTACCAAAACAGGACTCCTAAGTCCACAGGGAAGCTGGTCCATACTCCAATTTGACTGATATATTCTTAATCAGAAGCCACAATGTGCAGCATTCAAGGCTCTTCAGCAGGGCGCCAGAGTCAATACTTAATGATCGGGATAAGCCAGGTATTTACCCTTGGATCACAAACAATTATATTCTTACAGAAAAGCATCTCCTCTCAACACTTGAGATACCATAACAGCTATCAAAGGGGGCTGTTTACAGAGCAATCAAGTGGAAGCAAGAATGTGATGCTGCAATGAATCCATTCTAAACACAAAGGAAATTAATTTATCATTGTGCTAACTGAGACTCTACCTTTACTCCACCAACACATAAGAACTGTGAGATAATTTCTCATCTAAATCCTACCTGGCCCTGAGCTGGCATCAGTAATGAACAGGAACGGTAGCTCAATAATACAAAGGATGTGCCATTCAGTTCTTAATATAGTACTTCCAAAAGAATCAGACCGAATAATGAACTACTACTAGTCACTTGGGTAACTTCCAGACATATGTTTTAAGTCACTTCAGGATTTAATCAAGACCTGACTGTTTGTATAATGCTATCTGCTTTGGACAGTTGAATTCCTTTCTGACTATTCCTTTCAGTACCCTGCAGAAAGAACTGGCTGTGCAATACTTGCTTTATATTTATTTATTTTTTGCTTACATCTCCTGAGTATGATCAGTTTGGTTTCCAGTAAAGTCCTTCTGAAGTGCTACAGCTATTGCTGAGATAATTTTTTTCTTCTCCTACTTTTTAGTCTTATTATCTTAAATTAATTCTCCCTGTTTTCACTTCTGGGTATTCATCAGGGGAGCGTGAAGTACTTTTCTTTGACAAAGTACTTCAGCAGCATTTTGCCACAAGCACCACATTCATAAGTGACTTTGTTTCAGGACATGAAGATACACTAGCTACCCAAAGCGGTGAGGAAGAGCCAATCTTTTTCCATGACTGTCTTGCCTCCATTGATGGTGTCTCAGTGTGAAGATAGCACTCGACATATGACTGTAATGGAGCCTGTCCATTATATTCATATGCTGTGACAACTGTACATTGAGGACTACCTATATGCTAAAAGTTCCAATTGCAGCTGCACAACACTTACATGGGGAAAGGGAGAAGTGTGTTTCTCACCCTGATCTCCATTCAGGGGTGGGCTGCTACAGGTTCACCCTGGTTCGAGCGAACAGGTATCTCATTTTATAGCTGGTTCGGCGAACTGGTAAATTCCTCCCTTAGCTGGCCCCTCCCACCCCATCCCTCTTCCCTCCGAGGAGTCCCCACACAGCCTATTTTTATCCAGGTAAAGTGCAGGGCCCGTGCAAGGGGCTCAGGGAGGGAGAAAAATGGGTCTCCCAGAAGTTCAGGAAGGCCAGAAATGGGGCTGTTTCCGGCCTCCAGAGGGCCTCTGGAGCCTGGGGAGGTCATTTTTGCCCTCCTGGAGGCTCAAGGAATGCCTCCGGAGCATGGGGAGGGCAAAAAATGGGCCTCCCAGAAGTTCCAGAAGTCCAGAAATGGGGCCGTTTCCGGCCTCCAGAGGGCCTCCGGAGCCTGGGGAGGCCCCTTTCACCCTCAAGGAAAGCCTCTGGATCCTGGCAGAGGACAACACCACCACCCCGCCATGGTTCAGGAGTCTGACTAGGCTACGTCCACCCAGTAACCGGGCAGAGAACCGGTTGCTAAAATTTTTGAAGCCCACCCCTCTCCATTCCTTCAAATTGTCATGCATTGGTACTTTATATCTAGTCCTCTTTCAGAAGAATAGTCCATGTTCATGATGACATGAATAAAATCTTATGCCTTGATACACTTGAAGTGGCAGAAGATCTTTGATTTTGTTTTAATAGAACAAGCATTATATAGAAATAACAGAGTAATTGGGAAATGTAGCTGCAGAAACTATCAGTGGCTCTAATGAACATTCAGCAAAAAAAAAATCCCTTCACAATGAAATGAGAAAAAAAATATTAGATTTGGGTTTCCTTTTTCTTTCAATCTCTCTTTCTCTCTCCCTCTGCTGGCAATATATGATTGCAATTAAAACTAAATTTAGTGAATTGTAGATAAAAACAATTTATATAATCTTTTCCAATTTAGTTTATAAACTATATTAATTGGCATAATTGGCATAATTATGCTTTCATACTTCTTTCTTAAGAATTTTTTTTTTAAATGTGCCAAGTATATTTAGGTTAAGAATTTCATGTATAAAGTCCACATATAGAGAGACATGCAATCTTTGAATTATTCTGTTAAGAGGACAAAACTGAATGCATACATTATGCATCTAAAACTTTTCCTTTTCTCAGTAACAAAATGAATGAATAGTAAACGGAGGATAAAAAGATAAAAAGAAAGTGGGCGCAAATACATCTGTTAAAATGGCAACAGGAACACATAGATTCATTATTTCACAAGAAAGTATGTTTCTTTCAAAGTTGAACACTCGGATAGCTCATTTGCCTGCATTTACTTGGCAGGCCTCATCATCATATTTAAATAAAAATACAGGGTGTAAGCATTATACATCTAAGCAGACAAAAGAACGAACTGTATATATTTATAGAAAGTTCTGTAGTCAGATTGACAATATTGTTTGTGCTTGAAGGAGATACAGAGAATAATTATTATTATTGTTAAATATGAATTGAAATCATTTTTATGTGTATGTTTTTTCAAAGACAAAAATGTTTTCTATGTTTCCTTATCTTCTCTATCAGGTTGGTTAAGAGACTATAGGACTTACATGATATTTTGTGGATAACAAGATAAATTCATAGATATGTTATTTTTTATGGTGATGGAAGCAAAAAGGGGGAAGGACAAGTATCCAAGGAATTCTTTTAGGTCTCTCCTAAAAATTCAATTATTTTACAATGGTTTGTGGAATAGACTAGTTACTTTTTCTTATTCATCTATTTTGTTTCTCTCATTGATACAATTATCAGGAGAAATAAAGAAAAAAAATATTTCTACATGGAGGAGGTGTAATATTCCCCTGGGAGAGTTTAGTAGCAAAATCTCAACCACAAGTTCTTCCCCATCTCTATAAGATTACTTTCCACTGGAAAACCATAGATTTTTACAAGCTTTTATGACCAAAATTGATGGCATTCAGGGTAGAGCTGAAAGTAGCCCTGAATGAATCATTCTGTTTTCTTTGCAATTTATTTAGTAACAAAACTCATCTTCCCATTGGTGTCATTTTTCTTTAAAAATGTGAATTAACAGATACTTATATAAGGATAACATTCTTTGTTAAGCTTCTGCTTCTCTACCTCATGGAATTCTAATTAGGACCATTTCCCCACTGTCAACTTTATTTATGTATTTATTTAACAAATGTATATAGCCATCCAGCTCACTAAATGTGATTCTAGGTAATAGCTAACACTTAGTGTCACAACTATAAAAACACTTTGGAAATAAATAAGATAAGATTGTGGAAGAAAATCATCCCAGTCCACATGATACAATCAATGAGCTGGCTCCTCACAGAATCCCCCCTCTCACCAAAAAGAAAATGCCTTCAGGGCCTTCTGAAAGGCTAACAAGGATTGGGTAAACTTTGCCCCCATGGTTGATGTTCCAGAGGGAAGAGGCCACAGCAGAGAAGGCATATTGTAAGGGTCCCATCAGATGGAAGCAGTTTTAGCAGATAGGATCTGCAACATACCTGTCTGACTGACCTTGAAGTGAAGGGGAAATGTAATCTGAAAAACAGATTATCTGGGTCCATATCAGTTAGGATTAAGACACGCATATGGGAAAGAGGTAACATTGATTGCTCTAGTTGATAACCTGACTTGGACTTTTAATGTCCTAGGCTCTTTGAAACTCTCAGTTGTTTTCAATACCATCAACCACCGGATTGACTGTGGGGCATTAATAGCGCTGTTTTATAATGGTGCCACTCCTTTCTCAGTGGTTGGTTCCAGTTGATGGTGGTTGGGGAAGGAGAGAGAGATTGGCACAGTGACTTGTGGAATGCCCTAGGGATTGAATCTCTCTCCTGATTATTTAACATTTACATTAAGCATTAAAGATCATCCAGCAGTATGGACTCCAGCAGATCTCTACTCTACTCTACTGTTTATTGTGTTCCCAGGATGGATTGGAAATGCTATCTAGTTACAGTGTCTAGAGGTTCTATGGAACTGTTTGAAAGAGATCAAGCTTAAACTGAACTGTAACAAGATAAAGCTGCTTTGGAACATCAGTGTACATTCCATTCTGTTTCTGGATAGTGTTGCATTATCTTGAAAGAACATGTCTACAACTGGTGTTGGTGTGAGCCTTGTCCAGCTGTCCTGGTATGCCAGTGGTAACCATATTTGAGACGGGAGGTCCCGACTATAAAAGTTCATGCTCTCATCACCACCTGAATAAACCTTATAGGAACATACTCAAAGGGACTATATATTAAAATTATTTCATTTTTTTTATTTTCCTTGGAGCAATAAAAATATAAAAAATACAATTTGATTCTCAAATTTCATATTGTTCATTTAATTTTATTTATTTTATTTTTTTTTTTATTTAATTTAATTTATATACCGCCCCATTCCGAGGACTCGGGGCGGTTCACATAAAAATATAAAAATA
>JANHFL010010221.1:11171-21478 GCA_032468155.1 Oxyrhabdium leporinum | reverse complement strand
CTCTGGCATATGTTGGTCATTCTTCCCATTCTTCCCATTCTTCTTTAAGCTCAGTTGTATCTTAGAAAATATTTCTGTCAGTTTCCAACATGGCGAAAAGAAACTTGATTAGCATAAGTACTTATGGAAAGTGATAACCTCTTTCAGATTGATTTAGTCCCATCTCACATCAGCTCCAGCATGGCCATTATACTTTGTACCTTTGAGGAAGTAACAATAACATCCAAAGAATTCCACTGGCCCATTCATATGCTCAGAGCTACAAAGGAATGAATTTGGTAAGTGTTAAAAGAAATGTGCAATTGCTCTGTGGTGCAAATTTGACTGGAAAACAAAGCATTCCCAAGTGTAGGATAGTCAATTATTTTGCCAGCTGGCTGGACATCAATTCTGAAAGGCACCGCTTTGAGAGAAACTGTTTAGATTTTTCAGGATGCACTTCATTTTTAATAGAAGTCAAACTTATTAGCTTGAGTTTGTACAAGAAGCATATTTCAAATAATTCAAAAGCCAGGAATCTATTCTTTTAAAAGCTCAAAATATTTGTTTAATCCATTTTGCAATATCCCTCAACACACCAGGCCTAGGTGTAATTGTGTGACATCTCCTGTGGACGACAGCTCCTCCACGTTTTCCTCAGAGGCCTTGAGGGAGCATGAGATCATTGCAGGCACATCCGGTAGTGCTGACTCTGAACTGCTGGCAGAACATGCCCTGGCTGGGGAGAGCTCGCAGGCCAATGAGGAAGAGTGGAAGGAGCTGTCGGCATTTGTAGATGCTAGAGTAGGGCAGAGAGGAGATCTGCCAGATTGATGGAGAAAAGGCCCCACCCTTCTTAATGGGCTGCACCAGGAGGGACTATTTAGCATGGGAAGCAGAGGGAGGCATTGCTGGAAGCAACGTGTGTGGGTCATGACCAGATGGTTGTTTGTGTTTCCGGAACTCTGCAGCTCGTAGATTTAATTCAGTTGCAGAGAGTGTTTATGTTCGTGTTTAGAGCAGCCAGTTATCTGTCGGGTGGACTAATTGGCCATTGCTTGGAAGGTTAGACTGGAGCTTATTCATGGCTGGCTTTGCTGAAAACAACTCCCCCCCCCAACTCCTGGCTTGGACTATTCCTGTGACTTCTCCTTGTAAGTCCTCAAACTTGGACCACCCAACTTGTTGACAAACCTCGGTGGAGGCCCCTAACTTTGGAGGAGATTTGGGGTTGTTTGTTTTTGGAACCTACCCAGGCAAAAGCTTTATTTCCAAGACTGTTTTTGGTTTGGCTGTAAGTTTGTTTTACTTTTGGTTATCTACTTGGTCACGAGCCAATTACTGTGCTAAGCTTGCAGCTGGGGGTTAGCTAAAACCCTGAAATAGAACTCTTGAGGGAACAGACTGAATAAAGTTCTCTACACCAACCCTGACATGTGGGTGAGTGGGGGCAGCACAAATTGAGGGCAAGATGGTGTAATTTTGTTGCTGCAACTATTAAACAATGGAATAAAAAAAAACCTTCCAGAATTCTGTAAAATCATCCCAAGTTATACCAACAGACAGAAGCTTACTTTTTTTCTTATCCATGCTAATTCTGCACATACATAAGCAGCCTCTTCAAGCAACAGCAAAATGTTATACTGCACAATATGCTCTCAGCTGAAATGTGCCATTACTCCCTTCCCAACTACTCCAGTGTGAAGCTATAATTGCAAATTATAGTGATTAATCCTTTTAGGCTTCTCCCACTTATATCCATGCCAACATGAAATCTGGGCCAATTTACAGCATATACTTTTTAAAAAATGCATCTTCATATACAATCGCTGCCACAAGTTTGGATTTGGCCACCTCATTTGCATGGAATAAATGTGTTTTTTTACATACTTAATGTTTTATACTTTAATTAGTAATATTGTTTCCCCAGGCTGAGTGTGATCAATCACTCAACAGTTCAACTTTATAGCTGCCTAAAATATGGATACCTATCTATTGCTTCTCTATTATTATTTTTTTAAAGTGGAAGGGATCAGATACGAAAGGGTGTGTGTGTGATCACTTGAAATTATCCCTTGAAACTGAACAGTGAAGCTAATCTTTAAAGCTAAGTTTAATTTTAATATATTTCAATGCTCAATTCACAGATTCCCCCCAATCCAAGTGATACCTCTTACTGCCACCTTAGCACAGAAGTGAGTTCCATCTGAAATAACAATGTGTTAAACTGCAACTGTGCACATCAGAGATTAAAAATTTATGGTCCGGAAGTCATGTACATCCTTGGCTCTTTTCAATAGTCTTTTGACTAAACCCCCAAAACTGAACAGCAAATACTTCCACAGTATTATGGCTGAGTGGGGGAATGGTTTAGATCAAAACAAGCACATTTTAAAAATCAAATGTCCCCCAAGTGGATCAATAATTTCAGCTTCCCTTCCACCGCTGGCATCAGTGCATTAGTGAAACACTTCTAATATTTTCTGCAGCTACTGTACACACTAATCCGGGAATATTGAGCATCAAGAAACATTCTGAAAAAAATATAGGATTCACTGCATACTTCTAGGGATTAAACAGATCTACGTACAAGACACATAGTATCAGCCTTTGGGAATAAAATACAAAGAGATCCCATTTTCAGCTCCTGGAGAAAGATTGGAGCATAAAGCTGTTTTGTTTTATTATTATTTATATCCTGCCTTTATTATTTTTACAAATAATGCAAGGTGGCAAACATACCTAATACTCTCTCCTCTTCCTCCTATTTTCCACACAACAATCCTGTGAAATGTGTTGGGCTGAGAAAGTGAGTGATTGCCTCAAAGTCAGCCAGCTGGCTATGAAATAAAGACAATAAACAAAACACTTGAAACTGAACAATTCAGTACATGGGATGCCCTGTCCCACATTACATACTGAATCAAACAAATGCTAAGAGTGACTGAGAACAGAATTTCAGGACATTTTTAGAGATATGGAAGAGATGTAATAGTAAGATCAGAGTGTTCTATTGTAATAACGATGCACAGGTGCCAAGCATGTCTCGTTCCAAGAAATCAGCAGCTCTCAATCTGTTGCGATGTAAGTGGAAGAAAGAGGATTTGAACCTCAGAATTGCTATACAGAAAGCTTAAACCTGTAGGAAATGACCAGGCTCAGCCCAAGGAAGGGGTTATTAGTCACAAGTCCCTGCACACCCGCAAGAGATCTAATTCCAGTCCACCTTGAATGCCTTCTTGCATCCCATGGATTTCTCTTGACCATTAATAGCTCAGAGTTTTGTAGAGAATTTAAGCTTCAATAAATCTTTATGCTCATGTGAACTTCCTGAATCTCTTCATTTCCCCAGTGCTTGACAAAACTCTAGAGATTGGTTTGCTTCTTTATTAAGTTATTAATAAATGTATTAAGGCATTATATGCATTCTAATGTCTGCAATAAAACAGAGGTGTTTATTTGAATCACTGGCTGAAAATCTTCCAGTTCCATATTGATATGTGTGAAGTTTGGTATAGGAACTATTGTCTGTGCTTATTCCCTGATCTCTATAGTTTACTCATAAATTCATAAGCAAGATCTTGCCTCTATATATGAAATCTACCAAGCAAATCAGCTTGAAACATGGATGCCACAAACAACAGAAGTGATATGATTCCTTCTGGCACACTGGGGGATTTTCTATACGTTCAGATTTGAGTCAGAATGCAGCCTAATAAAATACACAAAACGCTCTATTGAAAAATTAAGAGAGGTACTGGGGACATTACATCTAGATAGTTTGAAAAAAGTCATCTTTAGACTAAAAATAACTATTCAGAATCACAGCAATCCAGGGATAAGATTTTGATAATCAGAGATTAGATGAGATTATATATTTATTTATTCATTCATTTTTATTAAATCATACAATTTAACAAATTTATATAGACACCTATCTCACAAAGAGCAATTCTGGCAGTTTTGATAATGTTGGAGATTAGATGAGATTATTAATTATATTATTTATTATTTACTCATTCATACATTTATTATTTTATTCATTTATTTAACAAATGTGCCTTGCCATCTATCTCACAAAAAGCAACTCCGGGCAGCATACTACAATTGAATAAAACAGCAGGAATAAAAGTATAAAAATCCATATTAAAAGATAAATATTATAAAAACCAATATACAACTGTAGGCATACAGAGGATAAGAATGGCCATGACAACAATGGAGCCATTTAAACAGGTCTGATAGCATAAACAGATCTTTAGCAACTTGCAATATTTATGAAATGTATTGTATTGAAAGTCTTTTTTTCCCCCCACTGATGTCTCAAAGCCATAGATATTTTTGGTGTTATTCCTCAATATCCCTGTGAGGTAGGTTGGTTTGCAAAAGAGATTGGTGGTCAAAAGTTATTAAATTACAGTCTCTGATCAATTTTTCTAGAGAGTATTACTTCAGAAGAGAGCTTCCTAAAGTTGTAATCTCTGATCCCTTTTTGTAACCTGACTGTGAATAAATTATAGTAGGTTCTGTTAAACATGAATGCCCTAGATGACCGTGATTAGGATAAATAATGAGCATACATGCTACCCAGGACAAAGGTAAATTGTTTTAGACAAATAAAATACAGAATTAGTACTCAGAAATGTGTTTGTTGCCTTTGTAAAGCTGCCAATGAGTCTAGGGAGTAGATAGGGAAAGTTAAAAATGCAATATAGCAATTAAAGAGGCAAAATAGCAGAGAACCACTTAGGGAATACTAAAGCCATCATAATATGTGCATTCAGAGAAACTCTAAGCCTGGAGCCTGCTGGAAGAGCCAGGTGTTTATGATCCTTTTACCAGAAAAAATACTTGGGGGTCACTCAGACCTTGGCAAGGTGAGGGAGGTAGTGCTGTTCCAGAGGTGAGGACAGCAAAAGAGCAGATAAAATTATGCCAAAAGGCAATATGTATCCTTTGCATTTTCAAATGGATTTTATAATTTACTGTTATGATATAAGGAAAAAGACGACGATTTACCCGAATCTGATGCAAGTATGTGTTGATGGCCAAACCCTTAGGGCTTCAACATGTTGAAGCCCCAAGAGGTTGGCCTCAACACAGATTTTAGGATCAATGATTTCACCAACTTGCATCAGATTAAGATAGATCATTGATGGGTAAAGTGGGTTTGATTGCTCACTAAGATAAGTACTGTTTTTACTCCACTTCTGAAACATTGTACTTAGAAAACCTCACTGGGACATGGGGTAAACCATCTGCAAAATCCCTGATCAATACCTCAGTGTTGATCTTCCAGAGCTTGGGGAACCCATTTACTAAGTATGTAAAGTACTATTTTATTCATCTACAGGTAGTCCTTGACATTACAATCATTCATTTAGTGACCATTCAAAGTTACAACAGCACTGAAAAAAGGTGAATTATGACCGTTTTTCACACTTACAGCTGTTGCAGCATCCCGTGGTGGCATAGTGGTTAGAATGCAGTATTTCAGGCTAATTCTGCCAACTGCCAGTAGTTCAATCCTGACCGGCTCAAAGTTGACTCAGCTTTCCCTCTTTCCGAGGTGGATAAAAAGAGGACCCAGATTGTTGGAAGCAATATGCTGACTCTGTAAAACTGCTTAGAGAGGGCTGTAAAGCACTGTGAAGCAGTATGTAAGTCTAAATGCTATTGCTAATACTTCTTCCTTCTTCTATTATATTGCTATCCTGATGGTCACATGATCAAAATTTGGATAGTTGGCAACTGGCATGTATTTATGATGGCTGCAGTGTCCTGGGATCATGTGATCATCTTTTGTGACAATTAATGGGGGGAGTCAAATTCACGTAACCACCATGTTACTAAATAAAGTAATTGACTTAAATATGTGGCAAAAAGGTCATAAAACAGTGCAAAACTCACTTAACAACTGTCTTGCTTAACAATGGAATATTTGGGCTCAATGATGGTGACAAGTCAAGGACTCCCTGTATTCAATTTAGCTTTTATTGTATGGGGGGTGGGGTGGTTTAAAGTACTTTGGGTGATGACTCCAGGTGGAGAGGTGCTGGAGTCTTTTTGTTCCTTTTTGGGGCAGGTAATAGTCTCTTTTGCATAGTTATAGATGTTGTTAATGTCTATGTGTCTATTGATGGCTGATTTGTTAGAGTGCCAGGCCTCTAGAAATTCCCTGGAATTTTTGGACTTGGTTTGGTCTAGGATGGTCCCATTTTCCCAATTGAAGCTATGGTTAAATATATTATGATTTTTCTCTGCTGGGAAATGGTAGCACTTATTGCAGTAAATCAGAATATTGACTATTATGTTAAAAGCCAATAAGTTAATCTAGTAAATAGTTTCTAATTGTTTGACAACCTTGTAATTTATAAGAGAAATTGAATTGACCCTGATGGACTTTCTAATGGGAGCAAGAACTTGTTCAGAATAAGTTTTGTGGGTTTGCTTTAGATGTATTTTCAACTTCACTTGTTAGCGTAGTCATCAATTGATAGTGCTCAGAATTAACTTAATCAATGAGGTATTGCTATGTTTGTTCTTCTTTACCTGTGGGAATTCATAATAACTTGTATGTACTTCAAAGGATTTTTATTGTGGTACTTGTTTTTCTCAGCACTGCTTTCTTCTAACAATCCAAAATGTAATTCCTTTAGTCTCCTGCCATTAATTAGACATTCTCTTCTTGATAATCCTTCAGATGTCATTTCAGTGTTTATCTATCTCTTTTATAAAAGCCACCCCCTCCCAATTTTTTAAATTGCTAAAGAGATTAAGGTGACAGTAAACATCATTTGAATCACTGGAAGAACTGATAAATTTATCTGCTGTGCATTTTAGGATCTATCCTGCAGCAACACATATTCATCAACAGAGGGGCCATATTTAAGCAATCATAAAATGTCAGACTCTTTTCCCAAGGAGCTTAAAATTTCTTGAACTGCCAACTTTACAAGAAGGCAGCAGTTGACATATAAACAAAATAAAGAGGCCTCACAAAGATTTTTTTTTTCTAAAATGTACCAAGATGACAATACTGTTGATACCCAATCCTAAAAAGCAGATGATATCACTTCAATATCTTCATTATTAAGGCTGGTTGCTATACCTGTTGTTATTAATTTGGTCTTCTTTATATATAATCTTACTCCAGGTTTTTTTCCAGCATGCTCCTTTCATCATTAAAATTGATAGATTATCTGAATGTCTACTTCTTAGGGTCATCAACTTCCTGATGTTTTCTTTCTCTAATTTTAATACTGGGTTCATGTTCTCCCAGTCTAGCTTCTCTCTCTCTCTCTCTCTCTCTCTCTCTCTCTCTCTCTCTCTCTCTCTCTGAATAAATAGAGAATATACAAGCATTTCTTAGAACTCTGCCAACCTGGAGCCAGTTTGTTTCAACCTGTTCCCTTTGTGGCTTCCTGTTCTGTATATAGCTTTTTCATGAATATAATGAACTATTTTTCTAAGGATTTTCCATAACTTGAAGGGTCAACCCAGACAAAAACCTTTCTATCATCAGTGAAGTATTTGAAGCATAAATTGACTTTTTTGGGGGGTATTCTTTGAAGAAATGAAATGAAATCATTATGTTGGCAGTAATTGGCAAGCTGTTCCCTTGCTTATTTTTTTTTTCCCAGAAGCACAACTATGTTTTCCCCATTACTATTTCCAGTTTGGGTATTTCAATCTCCAGTTCAGGCTCAGCATATTGTGCTGGCCTATTCTGTCAATTTGGGATTGACCTTATCTTAAAACTCATCAATCTCCTCTTCTGCATCAAAGGTTGGAGCATAAACTTTAAGAGAACCATCATGTTCAAGGACTGTCTGTGAAGTCTAATTGGTATTATTCAGTTATTGATTGTATTTTACCCAAATACTGCTTTTGCTGTTTTTTTCCTGACCAGAAAGGAAACTACTCTGATCTTTCTTTCTTTCTTTCTTTCTTTCTTTCTTTCTTTCTTTCTTTCTTTCTTTCTTTCTTTCTTTTTCTTTTTCTTTCTTTTTCTTTCTTTCTTTCTTTCTTTCTTTTTTTTCTCTCTTCTTTCTTTTTCTTTCTTTTTCTCTTTCTCTCTTTCTTTCTTTCTTTCTTTCTTTCCCATCTTTATTATTTTTATAAATAACTCAAAGGAGGAAAACATACCTAATGTTTGAGCCTTGGAGGTGCAGTGGTTAGAATGCAGTATTGCAGGCTATTTCTGCTGACTGCCAGCTGGCTGCAGTTCAGCAGTTCAAATCTCACCAGGCTCAAGGTCCTCAAAATGAGGACCCAGATTGTTGGGGGCAATATGCTGACTCTCTAAACCACTTAGAGAGGGCTGTAAAGCACTATGAAATGGTATATAAGTGTAAGTGCTTATTGCTATTGGTAATATTTCTTGCTTCTTCTATTTTTCTCAGAACAACAACCCTGTGAGTTGGGCTGAGAACCTGTGACTGGCCCAAAGTCACCCAGTCAGATCCTTTTGTATTTCAACTGCCAGGAGAATGGCTCGAGGTTGGAGCTGGGACTGACAACAAGACATGTGAGTGAAATTTTGCTTTCCACACAGAAAGTCCTGCTACTAAAAGAGAAAGCAAGTTTCAAAATTTCTACTCCAATTTCTTTCTTTTAAAAAGATGTCCTTCAATCAGTTGTCTGATCTGGTTTGTTAATCCAATAATGTGCCATGTAAATAATTCAGGTAACTGCAAACTGAACAAATGCTGACATTCCCCCACTATTCAAGCTTCAGCTACACAGTACATTGCAATAAAAAGGAATTACTCAACCCCCCCCCAAAAGAAAGGAATACTAAATATGTGCTGAAATTACCAGATATCTTTCAATCAGGACTATGAGTAGTGCAGAAAAGCATAGGTTCTTTATCCCATTTGCTAAAATACTTTCATTAAAAAAACTATTATTTTAATTCTATAACTTGCATGCTATTATTTACAGACAGTTCTAGACTTATAACTGTAAAAGAGCACAACATTTCCATTCCTTAGCAAGGCAGTGGTTAAGTAAGTTTCATCCCATTTTTACAACCTGCTTTTGCCCTTTGTTGGTAAGGGAATCACTGCAGTTGTTAAGTGAATCATGTGCTCATTAGGCAAATCTGGCTTTCCTTATTGACTTTGCTTATTGGAAGCCAGCTGTGAAGGTTAGAAATGGTGATCACATGACTCAGTGATTGTGCAACTGTCATAAATGTATGCCAGTTGCCAAGCACCTGCATTTTAATCATGTGACTATTCGGATACTGTAACAGTTAAGACGTTTGGAAACCAGTCGTAAGTTCCCTTTTTTAGAGCCACTATAACTTTGTATGGTCATTAAAAGAGTTTGTAAGTCAAGGACAAGCTACAGTTTGATTCATTTGCATCATCATCATCATCATCATCATCATCATCATCATCATCATCATCATCATCATCATCATCATCATTCTTCCTGACTTTTTGTATAGGTGCCAAAAATATCTAACATTCTTGCCTCCTATTTTCCCCACAACAAGAAATTTATGAGGTAGGTTGGGCCCCAAACCATCCATTCATCTTTTGTGCCTAAGATTCGATTTCCACGTATCTAGGCCACCTCCTTCACCGTTGCACTAAATTGGCCCCCTAATTTGTTTTTTTATACAGACGTTTACACACTCAAACACCTTCTCACACAGAAAAAAACAACTACATGAAGAGGATAAAGTATATAAGTTGTTGTTTTTTCCTTCTTCGCTTAGAAGAGCATATGAAAAAGAGAAGTGTTTGCTGGATGTAGTCTAGAAGAAGGCCTAAACAGGCTTTTGTCATTGCTAATGTATGCCATGGATTTTAAAAGGAGGAAGAAAATGAAGAGAGGCGTTCTTATCATAAAGCCACTACAGTCTGTGACCATTTTTATTTCATAACTCCCTTAATTATGCAAAACAGCTGAGCATGGCTGAGAACACCAGAGCAGAGGTCACATTTTAAAGCAGCTGAACGGCAACAAGTGACAGTAACAGAACACCCAACTGTCTAAAAGGCACAAGCTCACTGGCAGCTGTTTTTCATGTACTTAATTTCGTGTGGTTCACAGCACCCAGAATATTTCTTGATGGAACAAAGAGGGTGAGGAGGAGATGAGTTATAAAACATCTAAAACCATAACCTGAATGATGCTGGCAAATTTGTCTTAGTGGCAAGCTGAAGTCTTGCAGAACTCCCTGAGGCAAGCAAAATAATGAGGTTAGTGAGGAAAAATAACCAACTATAGAAATGAAAGGAAGGAAGGAAGGAAGGCAGGCAGGCAGGCAGGCAGGCAGGAAGGAAGGAAGGAAGGAAGGAAGGAAGGAAGGA
>JANHFL010010221.1:0-11071 GCA_032468155.1 Oxyrhabdium leporinum | reverse complement strand
GAAGGAAGGAAGGAAGGAAGGAAGGAAGGCAGGCAGGCAGGCAGGCAGGCAGGCAGGCAGGCAGGCAGGCAGGCAGGAAGGAAGCTATGTCATTACATCTGCAACCATCCTCTAGAAAATTATCGTCGTCGTCATCATCCGTCTCTGGATATTTGCAACATGATTATGCATGCGCAGCTGTGTGTACATATCAGATTGCCAACTACATACAACTTGCACTCGGATCACGGTGAGATACAGCTATTTACAAACTCTTAGAAAATACTCCAGCACTTTTTCCAACGTTTGTTTAAGCCTCCATTATTGTTGTCAATATAATACATAGTAAGGTTAAATTACAGGGAAAATATTTATTTTTTCAAATATTAATTACATAAGTGTAACTTCCAGTACATGAAGTTATCTTCTTCACGCAGCTCTGCTCTCCTGTATAATATTGCAATTAATTCCTACTGATTCCCCTCATCCTTTCAATCATCCTTTTATTTATTCTATTTATAAAGTTGCTTTCCTTGAGGCAATTTATATCTACAACAACTCTGTGAGACAGATTTACCTGACAGATGACTAATCCGAAGTCACCCCACAGTTTCCATGGCAGAGGAGAGACTTAAATCTGTCTCTCCCCAGTACTATTTCAACACCTTAGCCAATATACTACACTGCTCTTCATATAATAGAACATATTCAGGTTTCTTTGAAATTACTTTACTCTCCTTTTAAGTTTTATTTTAAGTCATACATCTGCAAGTAATTAAATTTCAACAAGTTTCAGAATGGTACAGAATACACATTATACTCCTTCTGCAGTACTTGCCAGAAAAAATAAAGAAAGAAAGAAAGAAAGAAAGAAAGAAAGAAAGAAAGAAAGAAAGAAAGAAAGAAAGAAAGAAAGAAAGAAAGAAGCAGCTGCCATCAGTCTATCTCAACAAAATGGATCACACTATGATTGCAAAAGATTGGAATGTCTCATATTAGTAATCCAGTACTGAAAACCAAAGGTAGAATTAAGTCAATTTCAAAGGGATATAACCTGGTAATGTGGAAAGCTGCATGGTTTGTCTATCCCTAATACAGATTCATGATTATCATGTCTACATGTAGTTCAGAACAGACCAGGATTCAATTTACATTGATACTATCCAAGATCAGAAGATCAGAATCCTATTAAATACTGGCTACAAATGTGGCATACAGTTTGAATGAGTGAGTGAGTGAGTGAATGGTTTTTATAATTTCTCTAATCTTCAGTCTTATTTGGATGCATTACCAAATGTTCAAAAGACTGAAGAAAGAAGGATGCAGTCCAATTTGTCATTTCAAGTCTCTGATAAAGATTTATGTCTTATCAGATCCAGGCAGTAAGTGTCTTACAAAAGAGTCTTACTAAAGATACTTGCTAGAATATCGTTTTTATTTTTTTTTCAGGCCACAGAAACAGCTGAAAAATACCATGCCAAAACTTAATGATTTTACACCATGAAAAAATGCATTCTGAGAAAGCTTCATGGTGCAGACAGACATCACAGGTAAATTACACTTTCAGTTTTCACTTTCACAAGTTTTACAAACCTAGCATTTCTCAAGTACAAAGATTAGTACTTTCTCTAAGATTTCAACAAGTTTGAAAAGACAGTGAGAGTTGCAAAAGGTGAATACATTATTTGGAGCTGGATTAACCCAGCAGGATTTCTTAGGTTTCATATCAGAATAAAATTTCAAAGATTGCCTCCTATGCATAGATTGAAATTTTCCATTAATTCATATATATGTTTGAGAAGATTAAGAGGCAACTCTCATTAATTAGTGCTCAATAAAAACTCAAACATATTATCATCTATGTATATATGAAAATATCTGAAGGGAAAACACTGGTAGCTCTTCCCGAAAACCAGAAATATGTCCAATAACCATTGATGCCACAACTTTGTATTCAAGGTTTCTCCTAAACCGTTTATTTATTTAAACAATTTATAACAGAGTATCTGGGAGACCTACAAGAACTCACAGCAGCCAGCAATAAAATTAAATTAATAATCCACATAACCAAAATCTAAGAACGAAAGAAAAATCACCCCCAATTTACCAAAAAAAAAAGCAGCAATAAGACTAATTAATCTATCAACCACTAGAGCTTACGGTTTTCATGTTTGGCAAGAAAGACCAGAATTATTTTCCTAAAAGATTTATATCCCTTCAACTAAAGGCACTTCTTTTAATTTTAGAATTAAAGGACAGTCAATTTCATAATTTAGAATCCAAATTAATTTTTCAGAACTACACACACACACACAAACTAGTTGGGAATGGGTTTGGTCTTCCCATCAGTTTTCTCCTAGTAGCTCAAGTGACTCTACAAGCTGTTCCTGAGAATGAATACCATCAAAAGCAAGATGAAATAAGGCACAGAGACTAAGGACAAAAGGAGATTGCCTGAAAGCTTAATAAAACACCATATATATGAGATTTGGTAGCCATACATTTTTTTTATAAATAAATAAACAAAAAACAAACAAACCGTCTACCACGAACTCTACCACCAGCATTAGAAATGGAGCATTCCCAATTTTGCTGAAGTCCAATGCCTACTAATCTGAACGTTTAGCCATGCTGATACTGAGTTGAGGAGAACTTGTTTACAAGACCCGATGGCCTTTTGCTTTGTTTGCACTCCAAAGTGTCAAAACCACAAAAAGCCCCATAGGTTCCACCTCCTTTGACTGCATATTATCAAACTGCAGGTTCAGCTGAGATGTTAGTAGTTAAAAATATGGGTTTGACATCTAATAAAAACATGTATTGCACAAACAGCTCCCTTTTACAGCAGTTCAAAAATAGGACTGAATATGCCAATCAAGAAAAAAAAAACTGGACATAAAAATACAATATGAATATGCAACGGAAATGTCTGTCAATTAAAATTAGAGAATTACAAGTTTAAGAGTGTCATCTGTCAGCTATTGTGGGGTTTTTTTTTCAATGTGGAGTGTATAATTTTAGACTATGAAAGTAAACAGAAAACCAATTCTGTCAGAAGATAGAAGATGTCATGTTGATATTGCCGATACTGCTTGACCAAGCAGTACATTATTTGAGCAAATATAGACTGAATCTACTTGTAATGTTCAATGGATTTCCATTTTGATAAGTTTGAAGTTCAGTTGAATATTATTTTCAGGATACAAATGCTATTGATGACATCTAATTGCCACTTTATTGTTGAGCTCTGATAGAAGTCATTATAGTCTACATTTTTTCCTTTTATTTATTTATTTATTTTAGTGTACAGCACTGGTATATTAGTCAGGAGACTATAGTTTTAATACAGAGTAGTTGTTTGGTTGCCTAAGACTGCCAGTCCATTTTGTTCATAATTGCATGCTATTCAGAAGTGCACCACCAGGGGCACACTAGCTCCACACTCAGAATGGCTAACATTGTTTCGTAAGAACATCTAGGCCTTTTTCCCTCCACTGATTATCACATCACATTCGGGCATCATATTCGGGCAGGTCCGGCATCAGTAGATTTTGTACTTTGAGGTTGTTGTTTTTTTCCTTTGGATTTGCCTGGATGTGGGTCAAATGGAATTACAGAAGAAATCCTTTGCAAACTCATTTTGAATTATGAGTGAGTGCCATGTCTTACTTGTTCCTTACAACCGTTACTAGCATGTAGATGTTCCTTCTTTTTGATGGTATATCAAACTCCAAAGGGGGTCTTTCATCAAATCACAATGAGACACCGATGTCTTTGCCCATAGTCGCTAACCCTCTTGGAGTGAAAATCAAGAGAAAGATATTCATCTCAGATCATCCATCAACTTCATTGAAGAATTACTGCCCGTATTACAAAAACAGCTGGAGAAATGGAAACCCCATTGTGTGTGCTTCCCATAATCACAGGGGTAGGCCTTTTGCCCAAATACATTAATGAAATGTTTCACTGTGAGTATCTTGTCCTTGATAATAAGCAAAAGCAGACTCTTAATTATAGGCTCTTTGTTCCCTCAGCTACTTCTTCAGGAAAAAATAATCTATGCCTTTTTTTTTTCTTTTTCAGATATTTAAGAATGAACTTAGTGACCAACAAGTCACCTCGTTCTATTCTGGGGGCTTTTTTCCCCCCATTGGGCTAGGATGGAAAATCAAATGCTTGAGAAAAGAAATGGTACAATGTAAATTTGATTCTATGGAGTCCTTGGTGCTCTCTGACCTTGGTTATTTGCTTGCAGACATTTCGGTACCTAACCAGGTAACATCACCAGTGCCAATCAGTGTTGGTTTTGTTCACTGCTTATATGCAGTAGCTTGCCCTGCATGTGTTGGTGGGGGTGTGGTTTTTTCTCCTTGGAAACCACCCCACCACTACCCTTTTTTCAGTCAAGGAGGATACCACACCAGATCAAATTTCCTTGAAGCCCGGCTGCAGATTCTGAAAGACAGCTGAAGCAGCAGGATAAGGAAAGAAAAAGAAGAGCTAGATTAGAAGAACTAGGAGTTTACAAGAGATTGCCCAGTTTTTCCCCCTAAACACATCTTCATGGACACGAATACTGGAAATGGAGAAGGAAGAATTGTTAGGAGGAAAAAAAGAAAGCAACAGATTTTCCTAGAAAGAAAATGGAAACAATATGGAACAGTGCAGAGAAGGAATATCGGTTAGATCTATTTTTATATAAAAAATGAAGTTCACATACCCTAAATTAAACAAGGCTTCCCCCAATCTGAGATATTTCTGATACATTCAAATCCAATCCACAAAAACATTAAATTATTTCTTCATAATATATAAAAGTCCTGGGCAGATGAGCATTGAATTGATTGGATGTTCATTATTTAAAGTGAGTATAATCAATCTGAGGTTGCAAGTGGAAATTCAAGTGCTTTGATTCAAACCACTGTGAGATTACAAGGTTCAGTTTAAACATCTAAAAACAAAGGATTCCAATTTTCATTTAAAATATTTTTAATCTAGTTTGGAGTGAAATGAAAAGCCGAAGATGTTCACTTCAGGTTCAAAAATCTGTCTTCATCTGTTTACTTGGCTTTCATTCTTCAGCCAAAGAATCAGAGCAATCTGAAGAATAATGTTTACATACCAAAGGATACCTCCTCCAGGTTTTTTTTTTTCTTTTCTTTTAAAAACTGCTTTGTAATCATGGACTGTGGAGGTTCTGGAATGACATCAAACAATATGGTTCAGTCATTTACTTGAGAATGCTTCTAAGCGTTTCCAAATGTTAAAATATTCAAGGGAATACTGCATCCATAGCAGTAAACATCGTTTCTGTTGATCTGAATTTCTTTCCCTTTCGAAAGCCCTAAAGAATTAGCACCATCATTGAGAATTGTTCATATATATATTTTTTAAAAAATATCCAGCATTAAAGAGTTCTGTCTCTTATCTTACAGCAAAATACTGTCTGGGCAGTCTTTATAAACTCAATAAATTCAATTTATATAGTTCTCATAGTTTATTGAAATTGTCCCAGAATAAACGAAAAGATGGTTCCAGAAGTAAAAACTATCAAATGTTTTCTACAAATATGAACAGGGAAGATGATCTAGTTGTTTAAAAAAAAAAGTCTCTGTTATAAAAGCTTCCCATAATGGAAGAAGGCCACTTATGGAAAAATTCATGAGACATGTTACATGAGACATGAGAAATGCTTTCAACATATTTCTTCTCAATGCACTTTCTAATATTTCTTCAGATAGCTATTTCTATTTGCCCTAGCTCCTCAACGAGTCTTTTTTGACCTTTATTAAGTATTAAAAACTGCATTTATTGAATAACCCCTACACAAGCAATTTGGCTTCAAATTTAAGTTATATTTTACCAGTAAAATTATAGGAGAGCAGAATGAAGCAAATCTGCCTTGTAAAATGAACTGTTCCCCCACTCTCTTATTGAATCATTTGTGAGATTAACTTTTATAATGATTTTTTTGTACATAAAGTTTTACTTTGTTTTCTAGTCAAGTAAAGTTGGATCAATCATTCTTGACTCATAACAACACAAATTCAACTCATTTTCCATGGCTGGGTATCAAACCTTGGTTTTGGCTATCACATTACTTTACTCAAGGCGCTCAGCAGTACTCTATATAGAGAGAAGTAATTCAAAGTAAATAAAAAAAATCTATATTGTATTAAGTACATATTAAGTATATTATGCACCCTTGATTAGGAATTCAGGAAGATTCTCTTCTTCTTTTTTTTGCTATAAAAGCTTCTTGACCACATACATTTTTTTCCTTCCCTGAAGTGTCAAGACAACATGAGACAAACCGTCAATGTAATGGCTCACAACTTTACTTTAATAACTTATTTGGCTTACTGCATTTCTTTGGTTATGAAAATTATAAACAAGAGACTGGAGAAGGATTAAAGTGCCTCCTGTGTATAAAGCCTCCAAAATTGCAAGTAATTAACTTCAAAAGGGTAAGGAATAATGAACCTGTGCTAGAAAATAATTCCAGCTCTGAAAAACCATTTTCTAAAAAACAGAAATAAACCAAGCCTAAGTGGCTAAGTAAATCTTTCTTATAAGAATTCGAAGCAGAACAGATCATCCTGAAACTCTCCCAAGAATGCCACTTTATAAAACCTTAGTAAGACCACACCTGGAATACTGTACCCATGTTGGTCATTACACTACAAAAAAAGATGTTGAGACTTTGGAAAAAGTTCAGAGAAGAGCAACTAAGATGATCAAAGGCGTAAAACAGGGTTATCAAACTCACGTCGTCACGGCGGCGTCATGTGACGTATCAGGACTTTTTTTCCCCTTCGCTAAACTCTATAGAGCCAGAACTGAATGAACACTTGTATTGCATCCTTTATAATATGTGCAGTTAGGGATGAGGATGAGAACTATCTAGCCTTTGGCTCAGATGAATGAACACTGGAAAGGCAGGGGTGTGTTTTGTTGCTGACTAGTTTGGGAATCTTGGCTTGATGGGTTGTCTTCTTTTATTGTTTTATAGTTTCGTGGTGAGCTTCCCAGACCTATTATACAAATGAGATACACACACACACACACACAAACGAGCTGCCCAGGCAATATACAAACTATAGCAATAGCACTTAGACTAATATACCACTTCATAGTGCTTTACAGCCCTCTCTAAGTGTTTTACAGAGTTAGCGTATTGCCCCCCAACAAGCTGGGTCCTCATTTTACCAACCTCTGAAGGATGGAAGGCTGAGTCAACCTTGAGCCAGTTAGAATTGAACTCCTGGCAGTGAGCTAGCCTGCAATTCTAACCACTGCACCACCATGGCTCCCTTGATGAGATACTGTAGAAACAAAGATAGAGAAGATATTATAGAGATAGACAGTTTGTTATACTAGTTAAGGTACCCTGCTAGAAAGTGGGAAATTGTGAGCTGTAGTCTCATATTAGTCATGAAGCCAGCTGGGTGACGTTGGACCGGTCACTCCCTCTCAGTACTAGGAAGGAAGCAATGGTAAACTCTATTGAAACTTTGCCAAGAAAACTGCAGGTATAAGTCCAGACAGTCATGAGGGATCAACAATGACTTAAAGGCCTGAAATTTAGTTTTTATCCCCCCTCTCCCCCCAAAAAGAAACTTCCCATAAGAGTAATCCTATTGATACAATGGTTCAAGGGTTAAAACTAAAGGGGTCTTTTATAATTCCACAAAGGAGTGTTAGGAAAGAAGATTGAATCATTCAATCTCAAACTCAAACTACAGAGATGGAGAGGGCAGGTATCACAACAGGAAAGGTCTGTTCCTAGGTCCCAAAAGGGGACATTGTGTAATTGATAATTAACAATAAATTTGCAGTTGGAAGACTATTGGTAACCAGTGTAGTGCAACAGAGAAGAGTATTAGATGTCACATCATGGATTACCAGTAGCTGTCATTGCTACTTCATTCAGAAACAGTTTCAGCTCCTAAGTAGTCTTCAGGGGAAGCTCCACTTAGAGCTCATTGGAACAATCCATACACAAGGTGTGTGCAGGGCCTCCTGGTTCAGAAATTGATGCAACGGTGAACACAATATATCTGTCCCTCAAGAAAAAGTATCTGGAATGCATAAAGGATCTTCACATTTATGTTGGAAATATGAAAAACATGAAGTATCATTTTAACATGCCTGGTGGACTTAATTAAAAAGCCAGAGAACTTTGGCTTCAAATACACACAATGATACTAAAATAATAATAGTAATAATAATAGTAATAATAATAATATTGAAGTGCAACCAGAACTTGTGTTGGGAGTAACGGAGAGGCAATTAGAAAAAAGTTATGAAAGACTGTTTTTATAGACGATAACTGCTGCAAAATTATTATGTGCACAAAAATGGAAAGAGACTCTGTAATACCCAAAACGGAGGAATGGTTGGCAAAGATGACAGAATTGGAAGAGGTGGCAAAATTGATTTGTTTAATTAGAGAAAGGACAATAACAACATTTATTAGTGACTAGAAACTCCTTGAGGGTTTTCTGCTGGGGAAAAAAAAAACTTGTGATTTATAGGTTTGACGATCAGGGAGGGCAGACTATGGAAAGAAAAAAAAATATGTTGTAATCTTAGACAGATAGCACAAAATATAAATGTATTTGTAACTACCATTAAGAATATTGGAAGCTGCTTCTTTATAACTTTTCCTTTCCTCTCTTTTTCTGTTTTTCCTGTTCTCTATTTCTTTCTTTATACTTTTTTCACTTATACATTTCAGTACTTTCCTTACTTTTTTCTTTCAAAATTTGTATGATTCTTATTCATATAAAAATTTATCTCTCTCTCTCTCTCCACACGCACACACACATACACACATTCACACACATGGTGCTTCCTGCTTCTATTAGCCTAGGAATGTCTCCCTCTCTCCCCAACAAAATGCCCACCAGTCCCAAACAGGGAAGTAAAATCCTATTGAAGACTATAGATTTCAGCTCCATAGACTGAAATACCCACAGCCACTATGACTTCTTAGAAGGAGCTTAAATCTGCTCTTCCCCATTCATGACCTATAGCGTCTAAACACAAGACTTAAACACAGAATAGCATCATTTGGTCAGCTTGGGACTGAGATAGCAATTGTATATCATCAGTGTTGTAGTAATATCTGACCCCAAATGAAAGAATGATGTCATGTCAGGCTTGATCGCCTCCAAAACACCAAGCAGGAAATCAGTCATAAAGAAATGACAACTATTGCAACACTCTATTTGTTCTGAGCCATCCAGAAAGACATCAAGGTCAATATTATCAAAAAGCTATTGAGACATCCAGAAGAGACAGAATATCCAATCCCTACTATATTACAAGCCACCTAGAGTCACCTCCAGGCAAGATGACAGCATATAATTTGAATTAATTAATTAATTAATATATCAGTTCTGATAGAGGTCATTATCAAACATGGCGAAGCATCCTAGGCTGAAACCTGATTGAGAAGGTCCATGTAACGTTGGAGGTTTGCAAAAATTGTCCAGCAAAGGGGATGTACCAACATTTATTCTCATTGGAGATTACTACCCAACTAGATGCTCTCTCTGAGATGGCCTTCAAAAGCAGAAGGGACATAGACCTAATAAACAGGATCCCTTTCACATGTTCAGAAGTTACAGAATCAAATTCATCCTAGGTAGCGACATACAACTATGTTTCCAGCACCTTGACATGACTTGCGTAGTTGAAGTCTAACTCTCCAACTACAGTGAAACCAAGCTATTTTATCTTCTAGATGCCCTACAAATGGTCTGACTCACCCTCATCTCCTACCTCCAGCAAGGAAGGATCATCTTGAAAGTGGCCACTGGGCATCTACCAGCAGATACGATAAGTAGAAAAATAACTATACGTTTGCTGCTTGTATCACCATATTGTAATCCCTATTTCGTAAAACAGAGGAATATGGTGACTATATTAATCCTTTCCTTTTCTAAGGGGGAATAATAGGAAGTTATCATCATCTAGTAATAACATGCTTATCTTGACATATCACTTCCTATATGTATTATCTAAGATACTGAAGAGAAAAGGAGGAACCGGCACTCTTTGCATAGGGTGAAGAAGCTCTGCATAGGATCATCGCCCCACCATTATTTCTTGTATTAACTTAAAATCAACGATAAGGCTGCAACCTCCAACTTCACTGTATGGTGATGTCCGTGGCTTGGTTCTTCGTGGTTTGCTGTCAGAGAGGAAGTGGCTTGGTACCACTACAGAGTTTCAGTCTTTCTTGAAAAAGACATGGAGAGATTAAAAGAGAACTCGTCTCTTGTCATGGGATCCTCTTTCATGCTTCTATTTCCCACAAACATAAAAAGTGCAGCAACAATTGCTGGAAATAAAGTTTAAAACATCCTAGGTTGCCATTTAAACCTGACTTTCTCTAAGTTAAATGCAACAGCCTAGCTAAATTATGAGTAATCCTGTCCCCAGCCCATTATTAATTAATAGCTACAGGATATCTGTGAATGATGAAGTTCTCCTACAGTACATCTACAGCAGGGGTGTCAAACCCACATTGTCATGGCGGCATCACGGGATGTATCGGGACATTTTTTTTCCCTTCAATAAACCGGGCATGGGCATGGCCAGCACATGACGCATCCGGCCCCTGGGCTGGGAGTTTGACAGCCCTGATTTACAGGATGCAAGGGCTTAAGGGAAGTCAAAGATTTGAAGGCACTCACTTTGTGTCTTAATACTACTTTCCTAATTCTAAAACGTGCAAAAATTGGGTTTAACAGCCTCCCTTTCCACCCTCTTGTTGCTGTTGCTGCTCCTAATCTCCTGTGCCACCTGCTTATTTTTTTTTTATTTTTTATTTTCTCCACTAGCCCAGAAGGGGGAAAGGAGACCCGAGCATGTGACAATGAAGTACAACAGTGGATACATACCGTGTTTCTCAGAAAACATGACCTACCCCAATAATAAGCCCAACCCTACTTTTTGGGGGGTGGGCCTAATATTACCTCTACCATGAAAATAACCCTGGGGGATGGTTGTGGCCAGCACAAGTGGCGGCGTGGGAAGGGGAGGCAACTGTCCAGCTGCAGCTGCAGCCCGCTGACCCCTT
>JANHFL010010218.1:0-20312 GCA_032468155.1 Oxyrhabdium leporinum | reverse complement strand
ATAAGCTGTAAACCGCCCCGAGTCTTCGGAATGGGGCGGTATATAAATGTAAAAATAAATAAAATAAATAAAATAAAAATAGAGGTTTCAGACCATTCCTTGTACATAAAATTAATTTCCTGCATTATTCGTGTTATAATTGCTATTACACGATTGTGATTTAATTCCAAGTTCAGGTATGAGTTGTGAAACTCCTTCTTTAGCCATCTCAACTATGGCCTCCACAATGTAATCTTAAATGATGCTATACTGCTAGAAAACTGATGGGTGAGCCCCGGGGGACCTCCCTCCACCATGACCTAGAATTTACTGGCATTCAGAGAACCAGTTAAAATATTTTGTCTCATTGTTAACTCTTAGCCATTACGGTGGCTAAAATATATATCAGACTGTATTGGTTCACAGCTCCTGCACATATGCTACAATCTGTACCTTCAGGTTATGTTTTTGATCTATTTATTTTGTGCCTTTCAATTAGTTGAGGTCTGACAACTGACTAGACTAGTCCCTGCAATTTTCATAGCAAGATTTTGGAACTGGTTAGCCCTTACCTCCTGTTCTGACCCAGACTTAACAGAACCAAGAAACAGACTCCTTGTCCCGAAAAACCCCTCTTTAGTTACTGTGAATTCATGGCATTCGCACACAGAAAAGTCCCGGCAATATTCCTCCCAAAGGTTAATTGCAAGAACAGACCTTATCAGTCGTTGGATAGTTGCCAGGCGAGAGCTTCCAGTCGCAAAGCTGTAAATTAAGTATCTGGCAAGGAGTCTCTGTGAAGCACGAACTCTGATAAGCAAATCTTCCAAAAGAAATATGAACTAATTGTCTCCTGCAACCACCACTCCCCTTCTCCTTCTATTTATTCTCAGGGAGGGGCCATTTAGTGTCCACGTGTGCCTTTCTTTCTGAGTTGGCCCCTGTTCCTTAATTGTTCTCCTCTCCTGACAGCTCCGCACATATGCGCATCTGGAACAGGCTCCAGCTGTTCTTCTTCCCCACTTATCTCCAACTCCGGAGGCAGCTGGGAAATGTTGGACAGCCCTGGCCCCATCTCTGCTTCTGATACAGAGCATCCATCAGAGCCTTCCCTAGACTCCAGGACTGGCCCAGGTTCCTCCCCAACCTCCACACTGTCCGAGTCTGTCACCAGCTCCACACCAGCAGCTGGCAGGCCGCAACACCATCTTCCTAGGTTTGAAAGCCCCAAGGTCACCCAGCTGGCTTTGTGCATCTTATTGGAACTTGAACTCAACAGTCTCACAGTTTCTAGCCTAGGGCTTTAACCACTGCATCAAACTGGCTTTGTGCTTTTAATAATCATGGTCAAATATAGCACCCATTCTATCCTGCTCAGCTCATGTGAATAGAGATGCCATCTCTCACTGATGGCACTTACCTGCCTCTTTTGGTCTGTTCTGGGGCAGATGTGCTGAAATCCAAACAGGTCTGACAAGTTATGATCAAAGTAATATTCTCTCTCCATGTGCTTTTATTTTTAAGTAATAATTGTTTGATCAAATAACAGACTGTCAGGTAACAAAGGACTGTTACTAAATATAACCTGGCTTGCAAAATCTCTAGTGGGGATTTGGACCTGTCACATTTTTCTGCCATATGTATTATTTACTGTAGACTGAAAGTGGAGTTTATTAATAATTCTCTGCGTGCTTTGTTCTACAGACAGGATATTTCTTCAGCAATTTGTTCTTGCTCCTTGGGTGACTTCAATAAAAATTGGATTTTCTGTTCTTTGCAAGTAGGAAGGTGTGCATTTTAGAAGAACAAGAGCAAGGCTGACTTTAGAAGGAAGCATCTGCATTATGGCAAGGCACTCTGAAAGTGATGCAGGAAAAAAAAAGGGTGCCAGCTCTCATGCAAGCACAGCCCCTCTCTAAATAATTTCTGAGAGTTGAAGTCCATATGTCTTAAAGTTGCCAAGGTTGGATACCCTTGCTTCAAAGCAATTGTTGTGTCCAGAGTCTATACAAATACAAAAACAAAAAATAAAATGCTGTTCCCTTAGCAAAGCAAACGGAACTGAAAACTGACATATTATGGATCCTTAAAGCTACCTCTGGACTGTTCTCAGCAAGTGTCCCTCTGACCCCCAATACTGAACTTTTCTTCTCAATAACAATGGACAATGATTCTCTGCACCAAACATCTACTCATCCATTCAATTAACCATAGTGATTTTCTTCCTGACAAAAAAAGTATTACAAATTAAATAGTTGGTTGGGTGTTTCAGGAAGTGAGCCAGCAAGGGTCTTTTTTTATGAGGTAAACAGTTACCCAATACTTTCCAAAATAGAAAACGAAAGAAAGGTGGAGCTATCTCAGCTCATATCTTCTGAAAGTGAAGGTTTTTTTCCAACAAGTTCTGCTTTGCTTTCTCACTAATTTTGGCATCCTCACCAAAAGAACCGGAAGCAAATTCACCCCTTACTGACGTGCTCCTGTGAGGAAAAGCATTCGGTTTATGGATTTGGGACCAAGACTAAACTGTATTAGTGAAAAATATGTTTCCAATTTTTCTGTAAAGACAACATCTGTATTTCAGATGAAATACTTTATTATGCATTCAACAAACAATTCTCTTTCTAGTTGTTAAGGCGACCATCTGGTTAAGTTAAAAAGTAAATTGAGCAGATAGAATTAGAACTCCAATTTTTTAAAATTATTGAGGCAGGAGGGGAAACCCAGAGGGCTTTCACAACAGACCTTGCAATCCATCAACTTTGGCTTAAAGGGGAGGCTCAACTGCCAGGATGCAGTCCCGTTTAAACTATTGAAGGAAGCCTAAACCTAGAATTAAATTGATATGTGTGGAAATCGCTTTCCCCAAAGAGTCTTACCATCTTTCACCATTGGAATATATGCACAATAATGAGCATCTTTCATACTATAGCTCCTCCAGCAATGCTGCCTGAAAGCTAGAATTCATAGGTGCAATCTATTTTCATTGTCCAATGGACCCTCATGCAAGGTTTTCAATTTCAAATTATTGTCACCAGTATTTTAACCACTGCTTTGAAACAGAATGTATCAAGTCCCTTAAAGAAAAGAATACCCTGCAGTTATTTGCAGAACTGAAAACCAAGGAATGGTTTTAAAAGAACCTAAGAGCAGAAGCACTTTGCAAAGAATCGGTAGAATATTTTGTTAACCTCCTGCTTTCAATCCAAATATGGCATCCATACTTTTCACAAATCCTATTTAGCTTATGAAGATCATGTTCTAGGAAAGGATGACCTTGTGCATAAGGAAACCATCAGTAAAACCAGTCCACCGTTAGTGATACCATCTGTGGGCAACAGGAACTCAGGCACTGTCTCTGTATGTTGTATGAACTGGACCAGCACATGATTGATTGATTTGGACAGCATGTGTTACATGAATACAATAATTGCATTCCAATCACAGCTGCAGCTCTCAGCAAGGAGGCTGCGTGAAATATTGATTTCCCATTCGCTTACTTCAGTATCATATCAATCTGAGGCTCAAACCAAGATATTCTCACAGGCTGGAGTAGACTTAGACAACAGAGGAATTTCAGACTATCACTTTTGTATAAACATAGCCCCACCCCTGAACGTTGACTGGTTAGGACAGGGGGGCACTATTGTCCTTTGACAGTCAAGGCAATGGTTAGAGCATCCAACTAGAAAAACATAGGGTAAACCCACCTCCCACACACACCATGAACGTCACTGAGGTGATTTGGGATTAGGTACAACATTTTTTTAAGAAGTGGGAGGAGTATATACAGCCACAGCTCCCTGGAGGGAAACTGAAGTAATAATAAGTAGAACAAATAGAGTACTTAAAATAATACAATAATTTCACTAGGTCTGAAGATTAATTAGGAGGCCTTTCATGAAATCAACAAGGGTAGTTCTTTGAGCCTTTTTTCACTGGCCAAATAATGGCCTTTCTGTTAAAACAGGGCTGTCAAACTCCCGGCTCATGGGCCTGAGGGGGTCATGCACTGGCCACACCCACACCAGTTTAGCAAAGGGGGGGGGAGAAGTCCCGATACATCATGTGACGATGACGTGATGATGTGAGTTTGACACCCCTGTGTTAAAATAATACGTAGTTCCCCACTTCCCCATAACTGAAGAGGTGGTTATTGCACAACTGCAAGGAAGAAGCTTGCCTGTGCTAAGAACTACCTGAAAAAACTAATCTCTTCTCCCTCTATTTGAATAAAGCGATAGGAATAAAAGACTGAATCTTTGGCAAATAGAAGCACAAATAGAATATCAGGAATTTAAATATCAAGAGAAAGCCTGAGACTCTTCAATAGAGTACAGTGTGAGGATTAAAGTTGCTTGCTTCTTTGTCACCTGTGAATGTTAATGGCACCTCTAATCTGCAAACATCTCCACAGCCAAGCATTTCTTGCCTCCAGAAAAGAGATTTGCATCCTGAGAAATGCTTGTTGTCATAGATCTCACAGGCCACCCACTGTCTCCTTACAATTTTTTAAGGCAGGAAACTGAAATATTATTAACTCCCTCCTTCTCCCAGATTATGCCGATTGTCTTCAGTCCCAATTTTTAGCAGCCAGCTGAATAAAAAAGAAAGCCATTTTCTAGGCACTCAGCCACAGGAATAGTTTAGTGTCTTTCAATAAAACAGACTGACAAATCTGTTCCACAGGTTAGTCTCTGTCCAATGAAATCCATCTGGCATTTTTAAAAATTTGCTCTTCTCACACATTATCAAAAATTGATTGAAATTTCCCAAATCAATTTCTTGGGCTAAAGAGCTCATCTAGGCCTCTGCCTGTTTTCAACTTTAGTTAATTAACTTAATTTTGTCAATTAGTTGAGATTTAAAATCAGGAGGAACACTAAAGACTTATTGTCATGACACATCTTCTACAGAAAAATAATTAGATACCACAAACTTTGGATCTTTTCACAGTCCTAGCGATGTTGCTGAAATATAATATTACAGGTAGTCCTCGACTTATAACCATTCATTTAGTGACCATTCAAAGTGACAATGGCACTGAAAAAAAGTGACTTGTAACTGTTTTTCACATTTACAAACACAACATCCCAATGGTCACAATCAAAATTCGGACACCTGGCAGCTGCATGTATTTACGATGGTCGCAGTGGCCTGGGGCCATGTGGTCACTTTTGCGACCTTCTAATAAGCAAAGTCAATGGCAAAACCAAATTCAGTTAACCATGTTACTGACTTAACAACTGTGGTGATTCACTTAGCAACTGTGGAAAGAAAGGTCATAAAATGAGGCAAAATTCACCTAACAACTGACTTGCTTAGCAGCAGAAATTTTGGGCTCAGTTGTGGTCTTAAGTCAAGAATTAGCTGTAGTCCCTATGCAAGTCAAATCCAGCATATTCATAAATTTAAATTTAAATGTTATTAACCCTGCAAATTTCTGTTTTTACGACTACATTTATATATATGACGATGGGTTTTTGTTTTGTTTTTGTTTTGTTTTTGAAATTAATAGTCCTGGACATGGGCAGCTGGTGTTTTCCTTTTTAAATAGTCCTTGAAAGCCAGCAAAAGCAGCTGTGCTTCCTAGCCTCTCAAAGAGGATTTTCCATTTTAAAAAACTTCAGAAAAAAAGAAAAAGAAAAAAGAAAGAAATGGTAAACAAGCCCTGGGGCAACATCATACAATTTTAAATTTAAACTTGCTACTCTAAAATCTTGTAATGTCAGAGAATTCCATTTCCATTTAAATCAAAATCAAATTGGGTCCCTAACTTACAAATTAGGATGAAATAATGAATCCATCTTTTTTTGATAGGCCAGAGACCAATATCTGAGATCAAGAATTGCTTTTGATAAATAATGAATTTTCATACAATGTCAAAATTCACAGTACACTAGCCAGAAACATCATCTTATTTCCTTTTGATATTGCCACATGCCCTTTGAAAATAAAGGCCCTTCCAAATCCTCCTCCTCATTTTCTTCCCTTCCTGTACTTACAGAACAGATTTAAGAAAATAACAGAGCTGGAAGGGACCTTAGAGATCTTCTAATTCAACCCCCTGCTCAAGCAGGAAACTCTCCCATTTCAGACAAAAGGCTGCCCAATCTCTTCTTAAAAACCTCCAGTCTTGGAGCATTCACAACTTCTGAAGGCAAGTTGTTCTGTCAGGAAATTTTTCCTTCATTCTAGGTTGCTTCTCTCCTTGATTAACAATGGATGGTAGTTTCCATCCATTGCTTCTTGTCTTATCTTCAGGCGCTTTGGAAGGCAGGACAAGAAACAATGGATGGAAACAACTGGACTGAATGGATGGATAGAAACAATGGATGGAAATTATTTTCAGGATTTTAGCAATGATATTTAATACAATTATCTTTTGGAATGCTTTACCCACTACATACCCACCTAAATGCAAGGGTACCTTGATATTCATCATTAATTGGTTCTCGGAGGTGTGATGATACCAAAAACGATGAGTACCAAACAATTTTTCCCATAAAGAATAATGCAGTGAATCTCAAGGCAGCTGACACCAACAAGTTCAAGCCTCTGCACTGACTTCCAAACAAACGATGAATACTGGGGCAAAATATTCACATTAAAATGCATTGAGCATTGAATTCACTGAGTTTCAAAGCAGTTGATACCAATGTACCACTGTATTTGATTCTGCAGGGAAAGCTCTCTTCTACATCCAGCCATTGGGAAGGCATACTACATACGGCTGTGCGAGGGGGCCTGCTTTGTCATCTTGAAAGCCCTTTCTCAAAAGCCAGCCTGGCATGGCCGCTGTCTACCTTTTGATACCCAAGAAATATTATAATTAAATCATGGTGGACTTTTTTCAAGGTTTCAATGGGAAAAAAACTATTCATATTCTGAAGGTCACTGATAACAGCTCCCTTAGTGAAAGGAAGAAAGGCAAGAGGGAAACAAGATTACCCCAAAGGAAATGCAAACTTAATGGAGATTTAGCAGCCTTGGCTGAGCCTGAATTCTCTAACTCTGCACCTAGAAGTAACTTTTTTATTGAGCTTTAGAGATGGAAATATTTTATTAGCATTTCGTTTCTCTACCCCAGCAACAGTCTGCGCTTCTAGTTAGCCAAAAGGAGGATCTAAAATGTTACATAAATGTAAAAGTGGGAAAATCAGCTCTGGGAAAATGTTTAGGAGAAGCAACCGTTATACTATACTCACTATAGAGATACAGTTCTGCTCACAATATTGCTAAAGCTTATGAGCAAAGGATCACTGTTCCTTAAATGAAGCTAATTTGGGATGCATTCTCTGCACTGTCGGCACTTAAAGTCTCAATGTATTTGATGGGCTTCTTTCCCAGGATGTACATGGTTGCTTCTGCCATAGTCTACCATTATTTTTCAGCTCTGTTCCTCCCTTCAGTACAAGCAACTCTCTGCCACCCGCTCTTGCTTTTCTCCAATACCAGTTTCTATTCCAAATTCCAAATATTGTTCCTCTGTTGCTTACCAGATACTCAGAAAAATAGCATTCTGAGCAGATTTTTATGTTTTCATGCAGGGATGTCCAATCTTACCAACTTTAAGACTTGTGGACTTCAGCTCCCATAATTCCCCAGCCAGCAGTGGGAGTTGAAGTCCACAAGTTTTAAAGTTACCAATTCTGGACACCTCTATTCTAATGAAAGAAGCATGGCAAGTGCCTTAGATTTGATGTCCATCTGCTACCTGCTCCTGTGTCGACAATTCTTGAATAGCTTTTCTCAAAATAAAAGAAGAATAACAGAGTTGGAAGGGACATTAGGGATCTTCTAATCCAGCCTCCTGCTCAGGCAGGAAATCCTATACTATTTCAGGCAAATGGTTGTCCAATCTCTTCTTAAAATCTTCCAGTATTGGAGCACCACAACGTCTGGAGACAAGTCGTTCCACTGAGTAATTGTTCTGTCAGAAACTTTCTCCTTAGCTCTAGGCCGGTTCTATCCTCGATTCGTTTCCATCCATTGCTTCTTGTCCTGCCTTCAGGTGCTTTGGAGAATAAGTTGACCCCCCGTCTTTGTGGCAACCCCTTAGATTTTGGAATACTGATATCATGTCACCCCGATTCCTTCTTTTCAAATGTCACTAGACTAGGTATACCCAATTCCTGCCACCATTCTTTATATGTTTTAGCCTCCAGCCCCTTAATCACCTTTGATGCTCTTCTCTGTACTCTTTCTAGAGTCTCAACAGAATTAAGAAACTGTAATCCCTGCCCAGATTTGATTTTGCATCTATTCATGGGTCTTTAAAAGGAAATTAAGATATCAAAAAGGACCAATTCTGTCTTTTTTAAAAAGCTGGATGGAAGAAGCGTGTCTTCAGTCCTCCATAATTTTGCCATTTGCTTCACTTGAATGAACTTGTTAATGGACAAAGACTATTACACTTTTTACTCTTTAGACCTGCCATTTCAGCTTTTAGTCTTTAAGGAAAAGCCCAGATATTTGTTTGTGGCTATCAAAATGTTAGGCTAAAATATCTCACACAATGGCTATCACAGGATAAGCACATAGACATAAGACAGAACATTTGTTTAAAATGATAATATTGATAAGGATAATACTATACACAGGAGAGCTAAAAATAATAGGGAGAAGAGGGAGAGTACAACCCTTAAAATAAAGGTTGTGAAAAATGCAGCCCATCAGAATGTATTTCAGAAACCCAGAGCTAGATTCTTAAAATGGATAAAATATTGGCCATTGCTTTTTTCCCCCCTTTTGAAAAGTTATGAAGGGCAAAAAGGATAAGCCTTAGAATTTGCTTCCTGGAGCTGAAGGTGTTCCATTGCTGGAGGTTTTCAAGAAAAGATTGGACAATTATTTGTCTGGGATGGTATAAGGACTCCTGCCTTGGGCAGGGGATTGGGCTAGAAAACTTGCAAGGTCCCTTTCCCGGCCCTACGAGTCTATGAGATGGTGGCTTCATCTCCTTTGCCATGCAGCTCTCTGCATGTCAAACAAAGCCCAGCCCTTACTCAATGGAGTATGGGCAACTATACTAAATGTACTGAAAATAGAATTGAATAAATAAATAAAGCACACTGAGCCTTTTTCAAGGACATTAAGAACTTCTTATATACTTCTATTCATATTTCTATGAAACATTTCTCACCAAGCAGTCCTCTACATGACTTCTTTGAAATCATTTCCACTGAATTCAGGGAGGGATTTCTCTCCAGTAATTTGATGTAACATTGTAATTTTACAAGGAGGGAGGGAGGAAGGAAGGATTTTGAAGGCAGTAAGAAGCAGAAGCAACAGAAAATCGGGTAGTAGCAAAATCAGATAGTGCTGAATGTTTTAAACCCAGCATGTCCTTTCTTTGTGCACACATACAGAGATCCCTTATGGCCAGCATATGTGCATGCATGAGTTGCTGAGGCTTATTAGTTGAACATGCGGACACTGAGAAGCTGTTATTGTGATTTGCTCAAGCATTTTATAAGACCAGCAGAATCAGTGACAATTTTAATATGAGATTTATATTGGCAGTTAGGCAGGGAGTAATCCACAACTTGTGACAACTAATGCTAAACATTAGGCCTAGCAATGGCATAAAGGAAAACTGTGAAGTATCAAATTTCTACTTTTAGTTTTGGATAACAGAGACAAAAACTGCATTGTTCACTTTCTCTTTCTCTCTCCTACACATACAAATACACACTTATATTGCCCTTTACCTACAGATCTAGTCCATTTAAAACTATGCTAAATGCTAGACAGGTGAAACCATTTAAAGAAAATCTCACTTATATATTACTAAAAGTCTCGTGTCTGCAACTTTTAACTGGGTGAAACAGTGCATCATACCTAAAACCTTTTCAACCAAGGTACTTCAAATGGGCTAGCCTACAGAATGTCAGGACCCATGACTCCAGTGGGATGAAATTTTGCAAAAGTTTTTGCTGCTTTAGTACCACTGTGCTGCAGTTCAATGCTGATGCTGCACTGCCATGATCTGGTAACCTTTCCCGACACCTTCCCACAAGTCAATAGGGACGGCTGAGAGGGAGAATGTCTGTTTAACATTTTTATTGAGTTATAAGATAAAATAAGATACAAAATACAAAAGTAAATAGGAGAACAGTGGGGAGGAAGAGGGGGAAGAAAAGTGAGGAAGGGTAGGAAAAAAAAGAGAAAAAAAACATTGACTTCCAACTCTGTTGCAGTAAAATAAGTCATTAACATCAAATCACAAGTTTTTGTTTTTACATAATAATATAAACAAGGCATTTTTATAAAGATCTATCAATCTAATCTGTAAAATCCAAAATCAAAATTTTATTCTTTTCCCCTTCAAGCACAAAGTTCAGAAGCGGTCTCCATGTGGAAACAAAAGTACTTATATTCTTTTCTTTAATCAAAATAGTCAATTTTGCCATTTCAGCCAGCTCCATCAACTTCTGTAACCATTCATTCATGGTGGGAGGGAGAATGTCCATGGGAAACCTTGCAGGGAAGGTTGCAAGTTGCTCAGTTAAGTTTTCCACACCCACACAATTTCTACAGGCCCTCTGCATTCATGAATATATCTAAAACGATGACTTTACAGATCAGAGGTTGTCTAGTACAGCTTTAAAATACATTTAAGCTTCTATCATGGTAGGCATGAGTTTCCCAACGATGCTCTTATGCACAGAATGGGCATTGGATATCTTATCTTTAAATCCACATATATATCCTTTTCCATTAACTTCTTATATGTCAGTGATTTAGAGCCCATCCAGTCCTGCATGCACATTGCAATATAAATGGCATGCCTTTGGAATGCATATTTGTGCACTATGGAATAAATGTCTATTCAAACACAGATTTTGTGGTAACCTAGAATTATTGATAAAGGGAAAATATGGGGGGTTCCTCTTTCCAAACCTTCCTTTTGTACCATGATCTAATTTCAACCAAAAAATAAATCAAACAGTTTCCTATCAGATACACTAGATGTCACTATTGCTTTAAAGGAGAGCAGTACCAGATCAGAAAAAAAAATACAGGAAAATCACGTGGAGTGGCTTTGGGACAAATCTCTGAGAAGAGACATGAGACTTGGAAAATGTGCTAGTTGCAGCTGCACAGCAGTAACAGCTTCAAGCTAACATCCCAGTTACACAACCACATTGTGCAGCCTCAGATCTCAACCTCTTTCACTTCAGCCCTAGGAGTATCATTTGAGGCTAAAGCTGCTTTTATCACTAGTTTGGAATGGAAGAAAACAGACCACCATATAACAGAGCATTTGGGAGGGGAAAAACATTGGCTACACTTCTGGTATTTACTGACTTCATTACAACTGCTTTTATTGCATAGAGCAATCATGTTTAGCTCTACTTGACTCTAACAAAAAAATGGTTAAGTTAGTCATTATATACCTTAATCTTCTCTCTTGAAACTTCATCTCAAACAGCCCACATTCAGACCAAAGAGTAATCTGACTTTCCCTAACAGCTTGCCACGTTCAATAAAGAGAAGAATATTCAACTGCCCAAATCTTCCACAACATTTCAATATGACCATGATGTTGTGCTGTCGACTTCAAAAATGAACCAGGCAAAAAATATACCTTAAGCTAATTGATGCCCAGCCAAGCAACAGGAGAATGAAAAACTGAAAGAAAAAAAAATCAGTGTCTGACCCCATAAACTACAGCAGCTTCTGGACTAGAAGAAATCTCCCCCTATACATTCCACAGAGAAAGAAGTGGGAAATGGTAACCTCACCCCATTTCAGGTGCTTAATAAGATGCTGCATAGATTTGTGGGACATTTTGTAGAAACTATGAGCTATTCATGTGAAGACCATGTGATCTGGATGCTTTCCCAACAATTACATTAACTTACGCTGGTTGCAATATGAATCTTCTATGGATCTGTTCTTACCACAGCATGCTTAATACAGTTAGTGCTATGCCATAGTGGGGCGGTGGGGTTAGAATGCAGTACTGCAGGCTACTTCTGCTGCCTGCCGGCTGCTTGCAATTTGGCAGTCACCAGATTCAAGATTGAGTCAGCCTTCCATCCTTCCGAGGTCAATAGAATGAGGAGCCAGATTGTTGGGGGCAGTAGGCTGATGCTGTAAATCGCTTAGAGAGTGGCTGTAAAGCACTGTGAAGCGGTATATAAATCTAAATGCTATTGCTATTGCTATGCAATTCAATTTCCTTACCCCCTCCCTGCCACTGTAGCATAAAATCTTGATTAGGGGATTAAAATAGGATCCCCATCCATTTTTTTCCAAGAAGAGTCTGGAATCCCTTAAGCTCCTGTGCCAGGAGACCAAAGGCAATGCTTCAATAATCCTTTTCCACTGGCCAGGCATGGCACAGACAGGGCTTGGGAGCTGCACCCCATGTTGGGACCCACTTGTCAGTGGGTTGTGTACTGGAGGGACTTGATTCTTTGTAGGTCTTTCTCCTAGAGGACTAGTGTGCCAAATAGGTTGACACCACACTTGACCGAAGTAGTGTTAGATTAACCTTATGTATAACTGTGTCTGTTTGAGCCTCAATTTCACATCCTCAAGATGGATGGATTAGATCTCCTCAACAGATCCCCACTCAGCCTATTGTGGAAAGAAGGCTTGTGCATTTGTCAGGGACTAGGACATCACTTCTCCCTGAAAATCAAGCTGGACAGTTTAAAAAGAAACAAGGATCGTGGGGGGTTTTCTTGACTACGATTAAGATCAGGTTAATTTTAACACTGCTGTGAAATTTATTCAAAAACTGAGAAATTAGGCATTGGGTGGGAGGTGAGGCAACAGTTCCCATGAAAGGAAAAAGAAAAAAAAAGCCTTCTCCCAAGCCCTACAGAGCTGCAGCATCACAAATCACAAAATGGAAGCTTTGTGATTTCAGCTACAGTGCCGCTAAGCTGGAAAGAAATCCGCTTACGTGCCCAAAGAGGATAACCTTCTGAGAATAACATGGTAGGAATCAATGCCAGATTAGCACAAAAGCACTGTGAGGACTTTTCCAAAGTCCAAATCATAAAGAAGAAAACAAAGGTCATAGGAAGCCCCTTGAGGACCCTACTGGATTCTTCAGCCTCCTCTGACATGGGCATGCAATGTTTTTAACACTCTAGAACAAAACAAAACAAATTGCCTACTCTGGACATAAATGCTCAGAGAGCTGAAACCTTCATTTCCATACACTTAGGGGTCATATTTCAGTGTTGCCTTAGCACAATGTATGAAGCCTTCTATTGTGTTTATTCAACAAACTACACTTGGTGTGATGTATGAACTACCTTCCTAAAATTATGCAGCACTTATATCTTTGGTAGCATTTTTCCCCTTATATATATATTTTCCCAACTCTGCAACTTTCTGGAGACTCTGCCTACACGCACAATCAAATGTAGACACCAGGGTGAATATAAATTCTGTGGAGTACATATATCAGGTTTGCATATCAATGGGCTATGCATAAAACATTATGAGAGGGGCACAACCCCTCCTTGATTGTTGAAAATCAGCTCTCTCTGGAGAGTTCAGCAGCTGTGCCTAATTACACCCAAACCCGTTCTGCACCAACCATAAGAGCTAGCAACATGTCAAGGAAGGATGAATGCTGCATCCCAACCTAACCATGTGCCCTATCACCTGTGCCTGTATCAAATCACTGAATCGGTTTAGACTTCCAGAGACTCTAGATTTTAATGCTGATTTCTTAATTCAGTTGTCATCTTAAATTCATAAGAATAGCAGTGAAAAAATCAATACTAATGAACTTCTGTTACCGATCTCTCACATAGCAAATATTCACCAATCTCTTTGCCAACTTAAGAGCATTTTAAAAGTGCTTCTTTTGAGTGAATTCCTTTATATAAACTTACAATTGTTTTGTTGGCCATTTGACCTGGCCTAGAGATCCAGTCTTGCTGCGAATAGCATTGCCGCAAACTCCAGTGCTGAAATGCTGCATGGGAGCTTTGATAAGCCTGTGATGCCATCTAGTGAGAGAAGGAGTCTACAACCACTGCAGAGCAAGAGAAACTGTATCCTGCTTGATGATGCACTTCTGTTTAGAGACCCGAAACTGTTCCTAAGTCTGCCTCTCTTGAGGGGAGTAAGAAATGTCTGAATCTTAGGGGGATATTATTCACACTTATAGGCACATATAAAATGCCCAATAACAATGCAGCATTGAAATATTCACAATTTAAAATCTATTTAAAACAAAAAAAATGAATGCAAAATGCAAGTAAGTAACACAATCAAACCTGGGTATTATGGCCCAAATGCCCTCCAGAAAAGATCTGTTTTGAGGTGCTTCTAAAAAGCAGTCTTTGGGAGCCAATCCAATGTCCACTAGTAGGCTGTCCTAACAAGACCAAACTGGTATTGGAAAAACACAGCACGTTCAAACCTTGGGCCTTCTCACCTCCACTAACAGCTTCTCCCAGTTAGATCAAACTGGCCAGTCCAATTTCAAAGGGAGAAACCAGGTGACCATGTAGGGCTTTAGAATTAGCACCAGAACTTTAGGTTTCACCTGAAGCTGATTGGCAACCAGCACTGAAATAATATTGCAGAAGGTATGAAGGAATAATTAAGGAGGGACTCACAGTCCAAAGATTACAATTACACATTCTAGAGCTTGAAGCAAGAGTGAGGAAAAACCCCCCCTCAAAATAGCCCTGCGTGATTTTCTTCAATATAATATGAGACAAAGAGAAACTTGGGCAGTTTCAAGATGAATGTCAATCCTTCAAAGAAGGGTCAGATCAAGAAACAAACACTCCTATTTTGATGATGTTGGGTAAAATAATAGAATCTTTAAAACTTGTTTCTCTCTGGAGATCACTTCCATTGTATGCTGTAGATTCCTTTGGATGAGAAAAGAAAAAGGTAACCTTAGTAACCCTAGAAAAACTAGGTGTCCTGGAGAGCCATTTCCCTCTCTGTACCCATCTAAGTGCACACAAACAGCAGAGGAGGGTATATTTTTTAATATATTCTTCACAAATCACTCTGAAGAGCTGGCATATGATAAAATGGGAACAGTATTTAGACAGCGTGGGAAGTACCAGCTGTTAACTGAAAACCTCCTCCAGGCTTCATTATATTCATGTTGGTCCTCTTATCAATTTTGGGACAAATCCTACTTTCTTAAATAGATTACTCTCCTTGGTCTGTAGTTAGTAGTTATGGGTGGAACAAAGGGCAGGGCTTCAATTATATGTTTTTTTATTTCAAATATTTTCTTCCTTTGGACAAGATTATTCTATAAATGTGACTGAGCATCTCTAAATTTACATGCAAATAAAATGTGTCTGTGTGGGTTTCAATGCTAATTTCAGTGAAAACATAAACCACTGAAATTATTAGTATGGAAGGGAGGGGTTTCATCTTGGAAAAAGTGATTTCTAGAAGGCAAGCAATGCTGTGCATTCATGTAACCTAATCCTAGCTTATGTAGTGAATGTACTTTGTATGTCAGATTCCAGGTTACACTTACAATATAACTCGTCACATACACAAACTAAGAAACCCCAGCACATTCCTCCAATGGAAATGGTTTGGCCTTTTTTAAAAAACAAGAGAGGATTCTGCAGAAAAAGGCTACATAAAGAATAAGGTTTTTATCTCAGCAGCCTGTGAACATCTGCTAGAAGCTGGAGAAATCAAGACTTTGAACACAATCTGCTCTAAAATTGAAGAACTAATCAAAATCTATACCAAGTTGTGGTAGGTTACTTTTTGGTACTGTAATAAATTTCACGTTCTTTCTCTCATTATACAAATTATGGAATTAGTTGTTTTTGAGCCCTCATTTATACTTCAGGTTGTGTTCATAAAGATAAGGGCTTTTGTGTGTGAGAGAGATCTGTATTAAAACATTTCCAGTCTGTCATTAGGGAAACTCCTCTTTATCTGTAGGAGAAAATTATATATTCTTTTCAATTTTTCTTTGACTAATTTGAAAGTTGCTGCATTTTTATAATCTGGGGAGCTCCATACAGAATGTGTGGTTTTAAAGGTTAAAAGAACTTTTCTGTGTTTTTTTTCCTATTTTAATTAACTTTGATTTTGTTTACCTTGTGATATTTGTCTTTCAAGGTGGGAGGAAAGGAGAGCTGATTCTTCTAGTACCACTTTTATACCGCACACCTAGCAGACGGCGCTATAGAAATTATTAGAATTTTTCCACTTTGATTTTTTGTGAGAGCATTATTTCTTTTGCAGTCAGGGCTAGACAGTGGACGACAGGTGAAGCACCCTAAGATACAGGGTAGTGGCAGGAGCTACCAAGCTGCTTCCCCAAACCAGGAAACAGAATCAGGGTATGAAGACCCAAAACCATTTCTGAGAGATTTGTAAACTCCTACTACCTTGCCGGTTTCCGGGATCATGTTTTCTCAGAAATTACCATTAAAGTGAGGCTTCCTGATGTGTGATCCACCTTTAAACTGCATCAGATAGGAGCGTCCATTGGAGGGACAGAATAAAATCTGTAAGATGTTGGAGCAGGGTTATAATCCAAAGCCCTTTTGTACATGAGTGCCACATAGATGGGCTTTCAAATAGTTCAGGGCATCTGCCATTTGGCAGATTTTGACTTCCCTGCAGTTACCATTGGCCTTAAATTAATACTGAATATTAGAATCACATTAAGGTTGGTGTGGACTGCGTGTCAGACAAAGATCCACTCAAATAATATCAAAACCAAGAGTGCTATTTTATTAGTCTTCCTTTCCCACCAACTGGGCTTCATGCAGCTGTCGTGAATTTGATTCACATAGAATTTTGCTTTTGCATTTTTAAAATTTGTAAGAAACTAGGAAAAGCTACCCTAACCTGTCTCTTTCCTACAAAAATTTTGTTTATTTCTGGGTAATATTCAACCACAGATACGCTGCTAAGCCTGGATCCATAATCTTCTAAGACTAACGAAACGAATCACAAAAATTGTAGAAATCTCCCGAGTTCCTCAAGACTCTTTCATAGGCAAAATCTCACAAAAAATTAAAAAAAAACCAGGAATGCAAAGAATAAAGGACGCCCTAGATTAGCGTCAGGAATTGAATGCATGCGTTATTCGAAGATATTATCAATTCCCAATCACCTTGCCTTCTCCAACGACCAATAAAAAATAGCAACAATTCCCTAGCTACCCACCTCCCGAAATACTGAACTGAAGAAGCTGCTCCCTTATATAGTATGCGTTACGGTAAAAAAAAGTGTCAGGGATACGTCACTTCCTCCCCGGAAGGCGGGAGAAAAGATACTTAGAGAATCGAAAGTTGAATCCAATCTCAGTGTGCTAGTAAAACCATAACTTGTCCCGGAAGTGTGCTATTCCCCCCCAAAAAGGGGGGGGAAGTCGTCCTCTGCATTTTCTTAAGTCCGCGACGCGAGTCCGCCGTCGATTTCGCTCCGAGTCTAGCGGGTCTCGTTCTACCAGAATAGAGCCTCGGTGGCCTCCGTACTGAAGTAAGGAACGGGTGGGGCCGATGTAGGCCAGGCCGCGCGGGCGGGGCCGGGGCGATGGGGAATCTGTTCGGTCGCAAGCGGCAGACCCGCGTTACCGAGCAAGATAAGGCCGTGCTGGTGAGAGCGGGGACGGGGGAGGAAGCGGGAGGGGAAAGGTGGTGGGAATGATAAGTTGCGGCCGTGTGCCAGTGGCTCAGCTTCAGGTTCTCTCTCTCTCTGGCATCAAACCCAGCAGGGCTGCCTTTCCTGCGAGGTAACCCTTTGCTGCTCTGCTCGCTCCTGTCCGCCCAGCTCCTTTCCTCCGGGGGAACGAATGCAAAAAAAAACAAAAACAACATAACCGCGCGCTCCGGGTGCCGGGGTTTCTGGCACGTGCGGGGACGGGGCGAGAAAGACGTGCACCTGCACAAGCCTGTAACTCAGGAAGGCGGGAAAGGAAGCGACTTTTGTTCTCCTTCAGGAGGGGCGACTTCTTCCACTGATTTCCTCGCAGCCCGTTTCCACTTTTTTCCTCCCCCTCTTCTCTTTAAATAAAAAGTGTGTCACACTCTCTCTCTCTCTGTGTATATGCATACATGCGTGCATATAAACAAAATACTGGCCAGCCACTTTTCTTTTCCTTTGAGGGGTCCTCGGTGCTCTCTGAAGCTTGCTGATTGCCTTGCAGACGTTTCATTACCCAAACTAGGTGAAACATCATCAGTGCTTGATGACGACGATGTTACCAGCACTGATGATGTTACCTTAGTTTGGGTAATGAAACGTCTGCAAGGCAACCAGCAAGCTTCAGAGAGCACCGAGGACCCCTCATTTCAACCAGAGGTTACAAATATTTTCTTTCCTTGACCTGTCAGTGCAATGAGGCGGAACGCTTCAATCAATAGCTTGTTGGATAAAATAATAAAATAATTCTCTCTGTGTGTATAAATTAGCATGGAATAACGAGCTGTATGTGATCGCATAACCTGCCTTTGGCCCTAGACACTTGGGAACACAGCCATAAATAAGCCAATGACTGGTAGATGGATGGAAGCTCCCTGGATATTATGTGCTCTCTGGATTGGGAATCTTGGCTTGAAGTCTTGGTTAAGCTCCAGTGTTTTGACCCAAATCCTACATCACAAAGCTATGACAGCTTTTTAGATGATCTTAAAAATATCCTGAAGTTGCTGAGTCCTTTTGAAGTTGGAATTAATGTCATACTTTGGGTGTGCTGTAGAATTTGTCTGAATGTCTTGAATGTTAAAAAACATAACATAGTACTATTTCAATAATGTGAAATAAGTTGGAAAGAAGCTTAACTACCAGGAAGTAAAGAATATTTTGAGAAAAGGACATAATATGTAGAATGGAGAAATTCTGCAGGTTGTAGAAATGCATAAAGTAAAATGCAAGATCATTGGATAGGAAATAAGGGATCTTTTCTCAAATGTTTATTAAGGGGAATCTCAAACAATTGTTCTTTGACCCATTATGTTTCAATGTCTTAATCTGGAATCTTTTCATATAGTTACTTAATGTCCACTAAGCGTATGTAGGAAATTGAATTTGTATCATCCCAAGCCAATGCGTTTATATAGCTTTGTATTGTTTCTTACAGTAAGACTCTTGCTGTTACTTAGTGAAAGTTTTCAGCAGAAATATTTTCTAATTCTACCTGAAAGAACCAGAGACTGGACCTGGAACATTTTTACACTCAAAATTATATGCTGTGCCATGAATCACAGTTCTTCATTTAACAAGAAAACCTGAGTGCCTTAAAGTGGATTACATTATCAGAATGTTTCATGACACTTCAGAATTCCTTATTACTTTATGATGAGCCTTTTTATATATGTCAATAGCTTTCAGTGCAGATTTACTTACTGTGTTGAATCTGTCAAAAGAGAAATTGTGAGCCAGTTTCACTTTTGGTTCTTCCATATTTCCATATGACTAAAATTGTCATTTATTTGCATTTATTACATTAGAACCATTTAACCATTGTTGGACATAATTTAACTAAAGATATTAAAACTGTATACGGAATGGGAAAAAATGTTGGAATACAATTACATATTTTTTCAATAAAAAAAATATTAGCCAGAAGAGGGAACCTGTTATCCTCTGAATTCCAATCTGTGGCCATACATGAGAGCAACTGTAGTATAACAATATCTGAAGGATCAGATTTTTTATTAGTGAATTCATAGCAACATCAACAATTGTTCTAAATGATACTTAAACTTACTGTTTCTAATATGGCACCCTTTGTGACTTTAAATTCAGAAATGTGTGAATGCCAGGGATGTCATAGACTCACCATTTTTTTAGTATTTTTACTATATGATTTATAACAATGAACCAGTAGCAATGGCTTGACTTTAATTTTGTATAACTTAACTTTCAACTCCAGTTTAACTTTCCAGTATTTTTCAGCACAGTAGATTGGAGTTCAAGATTGCTGGGTTCACAGGTATATCTTCTTAAGGAAGAAAAGATTTCTTCTAATGGACTGTTTGTTTTCTTCTCCAGCAACTAAAACAGCAACGAGACAAATTAAAGCAATATCAGAAAAAGATTTCTCTACAGCTGGAGCGAGAGAGGATTGTTGCTCGTCAACTACTAAAAGATGGCAAGAAAGAGTAAGTCACTCCTGGACAGAGTTTGAGCTTACAATTATTTATTTATATTTATTTGTACCCCACCTTTATTATTTTTACAAATAATTTAAGGTGGCAAACTTATCCAAACATACCTTCCTCCTCCCGTTTTCCCCACAGTAACAACCTTGTGAGGTGGGTTGGGAGTGGTGAAATCTAAAATTTTCCACTACCGGTTCTGTGGGCGTGGCTTGGTGGGCGTGGCTTGATCATGTGACTGGG
>JANHFL010010214.1:142606-164275 GCA_032468155.1 Oxyrhabdium leporinum | reverse complement strand
GCGGCGGCGGGCAGACGGGGCTGCTGCGAGCGGCGGCACGGCGGCACTCCGGCCGCGGCGGCGTCTAGCCGGGAGGCTCCGGACCGGCGGCGGCGGCGGCGCTGAGCGAAGAGCGCGGCGGCTTTTTTCGGGCGGCGGGGCGGCGGCGCCGCATCCCGCGAGCCCCCGGGGAAGGGCCTCGGAGTCCCCGCCGACGCCGCGGGACTTGGCCGCGCGGGAGGAGGAGGCGGAGGCGGAGGAGGACGAGGCGGAGAACGGGCAGAGGCGGCGGCGGCTTCGGGCTCTGGGGCGTCTGAGGGGCGCCGGGCGGCCGCCATGAAGTTGCTGCTGCTGCCGCCGCTCCCGCTGCTGCTGCTGCTGCTGCTCCGGCCGGGCGAGGGGGGCGCCCAGCCCTGCCCGCCACCCTGCTCCTGCTCCGGCCCCAGCGTCGACTGCCACGGGCTGGCGCTGCGCAGCGTGCCCAGGAACCTGCCCCGCCACGCCGAGAGGCTGTGAGTGTCCCCGGGGACCGAGGACGGGCGGGCGGGGGGCGAGCCGCTTTTGCGGGAGCGGCAACCGGCCGGCGCCCTCCGGGGGGCTCTCTTCCAGCCTTCTCTCTCCCTCTGCGCCCTCTCTTGCACCCCCCCCCCCGCCCCCAGCGGCCGAAGCGCGGTTGCTCCTTCCCCGCAGCGAGCGAAGCGCTCCGGGCAGCTCCTTCCTTCCTTCGGGCCGAATTGGGGACTCGGGCAAGCTGAGGTCCCCCTCCTGCCCGCTGCGGCGCCTCTGGAGCAGCGGCCCTGGGTGCCCCTGCTTGGCTGCCCCCCCCCAATCCCGCCCGCTGCCCCGCGCCCAAGAAAAAGAAGCCCGGCGGGCGGGTTAGGTGAGCGGGCGCCGGCCGTTTGGCCGGCTCCCTCCTCTCGCCTGGCTCTTTCCTTGCTGTCTCCGCTTGCTTGAAAAGACACCCGGCTTCCGAAAAGAAGCAAGCGGACTACGGGCGTGGATTCGGCGGAGCTTGCTTGCCGCAAACTCCCGACGGGGAGCTCCGGTGGGGGCTTTGAAGGAGGAAGTGGCCCTTCGGTCTGGAAGGGCAGAGGTCCCAGCCCGAGTAGCCAGCTTCAGCCCTGCTTCCTCGAATACCCTTCTTTTCCATTTCCAGCCATCCTCGTCGTCTGGACGCGCCCAGGTTTAATCTGGCGAGGAGGCCTTGGTGCAAGGGAGACGGTGTGTCTCCCCCCCCCAAAAAAAAAGGGGGAAAATGGCCAATTTGCTTCTTCAAAATCGGCTGAAATTCTTTCTTAGTCTGCCAGTAATACAGACGTGTTGATGGTTGGCTTCGAAGCGAGGAAGGGTTGTTTTCAGAAGAGACGCAGAGATCTAGCTGAAATATTAAATTGTTTTTAATATTTTTAATTCGACGCTGCTCTAACACTGTTCGGGTTCCTCTCCGAACAAAGATGATGATTCCAAATTGAGAGGAAACATCGAGAAAAGATTATCTGGAGTCCACTATGAAAAATTCTGCTGTTACGCAGTCGAGTGCTCTTTAAAACAGGTTCTGTTGCTTTTGCAGATTTTTATTTAAGCGGCTGGGGAAAAAAATGGAAATGGGTGAAATATTGTTTTTTGAGGAGTGAGAAGGAAAACCTAAAAGTGACTCATAAACTCTGGGGAGAAAAAAAAAAATCTCTCCCTGTGTGGATCACTTCTGGCTTCTTTCTACAGGACCAACTTAAAGGAGTGTGCTAATTATCCCGTGTCCTTTTCTTATATAAACTTATTTCTCAATAATGTACCCCAAAGGATGGGACCGTTTCATTTATTGCTGACAAAATAGGGCGAGCTGAATTTTTGCCCACAAAAGAAACACTTTTTCCACGATTGTTCAATTCTGTTTGCATATTACAGTTGTAGCAAATTTTCTAGGGCTTAACTTGGGCGGCAAAAGTTCATCGCTGTTAAAACTGTGTCATTTTACCTCTATCGGTAAAAGTATTAGTTTAACGGTGTAGGTGTTCATTTTTAATATACATAAAGGGAAATTCATGTTGTTTTGAAAAGAGCCTTGAGTTGGGAGGAAGCTGTATGGTTTATTCCATTCTCCTCTCCTTTGGCCTCTGGATGCCAAGGGTTTTACTAGCTCTTAGCCTCCCTCCTTGTTTCGAACAGGAGAAATCTCACTATATCACAGTTAGATGTCCTGGCACATGATTGAAACTCCTCTGCTTTCTCTACATCCTGAAATTGTCTTTCACCTAATCCTATCAGTACAAATGTGTCTTGATTTTTTTTATCTGTTACATAATCGCCAGGCTATTCCTGTAAGAAAACAACTCTGTAGGAACATAAACAAAAGTTAATAATCGTAACTATTCATGTCACAAAAAGCCAAATTATGAAAATAGTCCTCGGGATTACTGTTTTTCAGTAAATGAGAGCAAAACAAAATTCATCCGATTACATTTTATTTTTTTTAGAGAATTGCAACTTAAACTTTTCATGAATGTTTCCAAAAATTAGCACAAGTACTAATCTTCAGATTCTGCCAGAAACCGTTTCTAGCTTATTAGAAAAATTAAGAAGCATGGCTAATGTTTATGGGGGATCTAATTTTACTGCTGATATGTTTTTCTCAGGGATCTTAATGGAAATAATATCACAAGGATCACAAGAACGGATTTTGCTGGTTTAAGACACCTTCGTGTTCTGTAAGTTTTTCTTGAATTTTATTATTGAACTTCAGTCCTATGCAAAATACTTTTTTTTTCAATGAATAGGACTCTTTTAAAAAATTAATTAACGTCTCAAGTAACAGCAGCTATATTGTAAAAGAAAAAGCAGTTGTAAGAGTACTTCAAATATTTGGAAGACTGCCATAATAGAAGTCTGGATTGTAACCACTTGTAATTTTTATATTACTCCTTGTAGTTATCAATATTGCAAAATACGTGAAATTTCAAAAACGAATGTGCTTTAGAAATCCACATGGAGCAGAATATTTTGCAAAACTAACAAATCAGAAAGTTTCTTTTTAAATATGTTGAGCATTTGGGATAACTTAATGAAGTAAATAAATTTAACATGATGAAATTCAGCAAAGTGTAGCCATAGATTATTTTCTGGTTCAAATTAAATTTGTAACTAGTTATTGGGCTCTTGAAAAACTCCTGCTTTAGGTGATACACTTGGGGGGGGGGGGGTTGTGTATGTGTTGGGATTGTGTCTCTGTGATCTGCAGTGAAGAGTAATTCTCACTAGTAACAGAAAATTGCTGTGCACTAGGGCTTAACTGTAACTAATTTGTCCAATTTTGATCCATCCTTTTGTGAATGAAAAGTTTCAAACTTTGGAGAGGCATCGTTCCTGTGACTCTTCCTGTTGTAAAATAAAACATTCTTTGTGTTTTTACAATGTACTTTCATTAAAGAGGAGCTTCATAGATTTGGCTCGGTACATATTTCTACATTTTGTCACTAAACAGTAGCTTTGTCTTTTTGTAGTTAAGACATATATTTTCCTCACCTGTGACCCCTGAACTTCTTAAACAGGCTTAAGGTCTCTCTCTCTCTCTCTCTCTCTCTCTCAAAGAATGGAGAGTTAGTTTCTCTCTAAGTGACACTGCAATGTCATGTGACAGGCTTAACACATTAAATTGGATGGAAAGTTAAGAATAGAGTGAGAATTGCAGAGTTAATAAGGAGAGGTGACTGTAAGAATATCCATTGCCAAGTATTGTAGTAATTGGTGCTAATCATTGTTTGATTACTGGAGTTTCAAAGCATTTTATTCTGCATTTCAGTCAACTCATGGAAAACAAGATTACTACAATTGAGAGAGGAGCATTTCAAGACTTAAAAGAGTTGGAGAGACTGTAAGTTTTTTTTTATTATTATTAATTTTAAATATAGAAAGCAAGTTGATGCTTCTTTCCCTTTTGTGCTTCTCTGGTTAATCCACATGGATTATTTATTGAAGAAAGCAGTGCGGTGTAATGTTTGCTTGGCAGCAAGTATGGCTATAAATGTGAATTCCATTCTTTGAAAGAAAAATATATATTTGTATGAGAGACTTGGGGGTTTGACTTGCAAACCATCAAAAGGCACGAAAACAATATTTCTGCAGAAATTACTTGTGTTAAATGGTGTCATCTAACCATAGTATATGTTGATATCTCCTGTTGGTTTGTTTATTTGGGTCAGAAGCCTCACAACTGAAATATGGCACAGAATATAAAATACAAGATTAAAATATGAACAGATCTTGCCCAGAAACTAGCAACCTTAATTTCGTTCTGCCACGAGGTCCCCATGTATAGACCGATCGGGTCACAAAAGGCAGGTGTACATCTGTGTTGTTGTCTGCATATCACCACAATTGCAGAGGGCAGAAGCCACCGGACAGCGCCATTTGTTCACAGTGTCTCTGGATCTCGTTGTATCCGTGTGCAGTCTATACTGCAATGTCCATACTGCCCGGCTTTCGCCAGACCCGGGTGCCGGCTCCTCTTTTGGTTCCATAAAGTGTTAGTTCTTTGTAGCTTTCCAGATCCCTTGTCTTAAACAAAGTAAACAATTGGAAGAGCTGAGGGGTCCTTGGTGCTCATTTTCTTGCAGACGTCTCATGACCCAAACTAGGTAACATCATCAGTGCTATTCCTACTTTTATCCATCATCAGTTCTTTATTATATCCATCATCCGTCCACTGGCACTGATGATGTGTATATCTGATATGTATACAGATACAGATACTCCTCGACTTACAACCTTTCATTTAATGACTGTTCACGACACTAAAAAATGACTCATAACCATTTTTCACACTTATAACTGTTGCAGCATCCCCATGGTCATGTGATCAAAATCCAGATGTTTGACAACTGACTCATATTTATGACTGTTGCAGTGCCCTGTGTGTGTGCATGTGTCATGTAATTACTTTTGTAACTCTCTGACAAGCAAAGTCAGAGTCGCCTTACAACCTTGTTACTAGCTTAACAACTGCAGTGATTCACTTAACAACTGTGGCAAGAAAGATGATAAATGAGGCGAAACTCACTTAGCAAACATCGCAGTTAGCAACAGAAATTTTGGACTCAGTTGTGGTCGTAAGTCGAGGACTACCTGTATATAGTTAGGGCTCTCAAATTAGGGTCACAAAATCCACATGACTCTAGATGGCAGCAAAAAGATACAGGAAAGGTTAATTAATTGCTCCCCTCTAGTGGTTGCCTAGATATTTGCAGCCCCAAAGCTTAAGGATAGGTCCTTGAGTTACAGACTGCTTTCCAAATCCCTTTTCTTAAACAAAGTAAGCAATTGGAAGAGTTGAGGGGTCCTTGTTGCTCCCTGAACTTGCTCGTTTTCTTACAGACGTCTCATGACCCAAACTAGGTAACATCATCAGTGCTAGTGGACGGGTGATGGATATGATAAGGAACTGAAGATGGATAAAAGTAGGACTAGCACTGATGATGTTACCTAGTTTGGGTCATGAGACATCTGCAAGAAAACGAGCAAGTTCAGGGAGCACCAAGAACGCCTCAGGTCAACCCTGAGCTACAAATATTCTCCTTTATTAACTGAAGAGTTGGAAGTAAGAGCTTGTGAAGTAGTATGATAAATTCAACTATTTTGCAAAAGGGGAAAAAAGACCAAAAAGGGATCAACTTTAAGTAAATAATATTTGCATTGAATTGGATATAAACAAAATGGAAGATGTTTAGTTTAAGTAATTAGTTGGTGGTAAAACATTGAGAGATTTATCCCGTTCCCTGAAGTGTTTACTTGCACATTCCTTAGCTAACTTCTCTGAAAGTTGCACTTTGGTGGTGTGGATATTGATTTTGGTAGCACTTAAGCTTTAGGATTTAAGTTGGGAAAGTATTTCCATATGTGTCCATAGCTGTGTGCTTTGCTTACATTCCCACCTTTTTAAAACAACACTTTATTAGTTCTGCAAACATTGTTTTGTCTTTGTTTTTGTTTTTTGAAAAGTACTGTGCAGTTTTTTCCTCTGTTCCACTTTTCTCACGTTAGGAAGGTCTTTTAGGGGTTGTTACTAGAAAGACAGAGTGCCTCGTTAGGTCACCCTTTGAGGAAGAGTTAAAATAGTGAAGAACAGGTTGATTTTGTATTTAGTTGCAAAGAAAGAAGATATTTGTATTAAAACCAGTCCTTTGAGGTTTATTATATGCCTTTATAAGAGTGGACAGAAATAAAGCTGAGAGATAAATTTCTCTTTGTAATTGTATGGAGATTTTGCTTATTGCTTTCTTCTTACAGAACTATCCTAGACAGACAGACAGACAGATACGTAAGTAGTGTCAGGCTTGACTCCCGTCTAACAACTGTCTGCCATTTTCTTGGCAAGATTTGAGAAGTGGCTTGCCGTTGCCTGCTTTCTAGGGTTGAGAGAGAGGGACTGGCCCAAAGTCACAAACTGCTGTCTAAAACGGGGCTAAAACTCACGGTTTCTCCGTTTCTAGCTTGCTGTCTTAACCACTAGACCAAATTCGCTCTCAAGGGAATCATCTTTGATTTGTTTTTAAAAATGTCATATCCCCACCACAACATTAGATACAGCAGACACCTAGCAGACACCCAGGGAAATCACCGCAGGGAATTCACAACTTAGAGGTCGTGTAGCTCCATTTTGAACACTCAAAACAAGTAACTTTCTTATTTGTTGATTGGAATCCATACAAAACTTTAACGCAAACATTTTCTTGAGTATGTTATTAAATAAGTCCTTTCAAACTCTTACAAGATTTTCATCTCACAATACCAATTAACAAATGAAAACTGCATGTCCAAAATATTGTTCTAAGATATTTAATATTTTATTTTTTACCCTCTTTTGATATAGTCGTGGCTAAGACTCAATTGTTTCAGGAGGGGAAAATAATTTGGAGTGGAAGTTCATGCGGGCCAAAATTCTTGAAACCGCTTAGCTCTACTGGCTAACGGCAAGTTAAGAGTAAAATGTAATTTTTTGTTACGACAGTTTCCATGTTCATCTAATAGTAGCTGCTGAGAGTAGATTCTCCTTTTTAAGGTATGATGTCCAAAGGTTGAAAGAAGCATTTTGGTAGGTAGTGTATGTTAAGAATCATTCAAGGTGTTTTGTAAACCAACAGCTGAAGATTTCTTTGATCCGTTCATTTGATTAATACTGCATACAAAGTAGCTGGCTATGAGGTTTTGCAGTTTTGACTATGGGTTTTCTATTTGTTTCAGGGAAGAGGATTGCAAGATAAGGTTCGGTTTCTGGCAGGTTGCTCCTGTGGTTTTCAGGCAGCCTGTATTGTCAGTTTCATACTATGTTTTGCTAATGCAAAGGGCTTAAGCATTAAAAGAAAGTATACTATTATAACAACATAACAAAACAGCCAATTCCGTCCTTTACATCAATCAGTACGGTAACTGCTGGGGGTTTTATACTACATGGAAGGGATCAGCTCACATGTTGAAATGCTATGATGGACAGACATAAAGATTGCATGGAGAATCTGAAAGAAAAGATTATCTTGAGGGCAAGAAATTGGTTGTCCTGTAATTGGTCTATGAAATGACGGGAGTGAAAATTTTTGTTATATTAACGTAGCCAGGAATCTAACAATAATTGTGCATCTCAGATTTCCACTTTTTCAATAATCATTCCATGTTGAAAAACAACGTGTTTAGGGGTTGCTGCAGTCGTTGAACTTGTGAAGGCTGCTTGTGCATGAGGTGTGATTATGGACATTAGCTTGAATGATTTTAATGGAACTTGGATAAATTCAAGACAGGTCTAGTAGGTGTTTCCCACCGAAATCTGATAAGTCTTATAATTCTTTCTCATCTTTAGCTACTTCTTAGAGAGGGAGGAAAGTAACAGGGTACTTTAATAACATCTGTGCAGAATTAGAACAGAAGGTTATCTCCCCTGTCAGTTATTCTGTATACAGTGTATACCACAATATTCTCTGCACAGACATGCGCGTGCACACACACACACACACACACACACCAAATGCGTCCTTTTGAAGAAAACAGTAAGGTTTTATACATATGAACAACTAGCTTTTTATATGAACAACTAACTTTCCAGAAATAATAGGAGCTACCCGGAAGAAAAGCACATTAAAAGCTCACTTCTTAAGCAGCGGTTGGGACTGTAACTTTCCCAAGGAAAAGGCAGCTTTGGTTATTGCGTTAGTTTAATCTCTTTGGTTGCAGCCAGCTGTTTTGCCATGGAAGGAAAACATGGTTTTCTCAGGGCCTAATTGGACAAATTTCCTTCTTTCTTTGTGGGGGAACGTGGCTAATAGTTTGGGGTTAAATTTAATTGACGGTCCTGATAATTAAGATCCAAAATGCAGCCTGTTGGATTATCCATGGTTTGATAGGGGTAACTCCCTTGCTCAGCCTGTTTCACAGGGCAATAAACGTAAGATGTTCCTGGGGAAAAGGAGTGACTCCTGTCCCTTATGCTGCTTTAAGCTCAGCGGAAGAAAGGTAAGAGGAACATCCAAGCTGCAGGCCACCCGATGGTGTCATTTCCTACTCGGCTTCATTTTCAATTCTTTCCCGAGAATCTAGATTATAGAGCAATTGTGTTACATGCTGGTTATTTTTTTTTTACTTTAAAGGCGTTTTGAAAAGTATTAGCATATTTGAAAAAAATGCAAAAAATATTGAAAAAGTTCTTGCTAGAAAAATTGAATGAAGTACTTCAAACACGGACTCTTCCGTTCTGACATTCTCTTTAATCCTGACACTTGGTAGACACAACAGACCATGAATGACCACAAACACATCCGTATTCAATATAATCCCCCCAAGCATAGGAGGAGATGGTCATGAAAAAGAGAAATATATCCAAGTTTAACCATTTATTTTGGGGGGGGGGGGAGGTGTAGCTTTTTATCTAAAGGAAACCAAGTCTGCTTCTTCTCCGTTCTGGATATTTCATAAAAGTAGCCAACAATACAGAATGGGACTTTGCACCTTCCTTCTTCCAGGAATATTCCTTGACCTCCCCAGGTGGCCTTTAGCTGGCCTCCCAACCATCATTCCATGCTCTTCCCTCCAGAGTTCAGCCACGTTCAGCTAAACAGGCCAACTCGTGGTGTGTAGTAACTGAGCTAGCCGTCATCAACTGACATGGGTGATTGGAAGACTGCCTCTTCTCACAGCTACCACAAGAGTGATGCCAAGCTCTAAGGGGACAGGGAATATTGAGGAAGGTGGAGAGATGGTCTCTCTCCCTGCTAATGCAGAACCCTGGCATTTTGATCTTCTGAATACTGGCCTCTCCTGAAGATCTGGGCAAGTCCCAGAGAGCCCTGTGTGAGGGAGGCCCACACTGAACAAGAGGAGCGGATCAAGCTATTCTCCAAAGTACCCGAAGGCCAGACAAGGAATAACGGATGGAAACTGATCCAAGGAGAGATTCAACCTGGAAATAAGGAGGAATTTTCTGAGAATGAGAACAAACAACCGATGGAACAAAAGTTGCCTTTGGAAGCCATGGGGACTTCATCACTGGAGGCTTTCAAGAAGAGACTGGACGGCCATCTATCAGCAATGGTGTAGGATTTCCTGCTTGGGTGGGGGGTTGGACTAGATGACCCACAAGGTACCTTCCAGCTCTGTTAATCTGTATCTGTATCTGAACAGAAGAACTGAGGTTTGGCATACAAGATGCGTCAGGTTAATAACCCTCCAACCACTGCCTTCCAGAGAAGAACGCTGTCTGCTAATATAATTGAGACTCTAAGATATGGATTGACATGATTGCTCTGTGTTTAGGTATTGTTTGACTTGTGTACACCCAGGATGCTTTTCCTTGCGTTTAATTTTCAGTAGGTTGATTCACTGTTGATAGTTGGTCTTTGCTACCTTCTGTCCTTCCCTTCCCAAACTTTTCTCCTACATACAGAGAGGTAGAGAGAGAGAGAGAGGGAGGGAGAGGGAGAAAGACAGACAGACAAACCCTCATTGTTATTGTTAAGATAAACAAAGGATGCACTGGGAATTTTTCCCCTTCCCCCATATTTAAGAGGGTCCGCTGCTTGCAAGGATGTGAGCGCGATGTAGCCCCATCCCTTTGTGAGTATTGGATGGCTGTCTGGTTGCTATGGAGAGAGAAAAGGCATAGGAATACACAGCGGGCAACAGTTTCAGCATCACAAAGCTGCCTGGGTGTTCATTTGGGTACTTGGGAGAGGGTGCCATCTGCTAAATGCGTGTTGTGTTTGTCTCGGAGCTGGCATCCGTATCCGCGTAGGTAATTGAGAGAATGTTTCTTGGTTTATGACGTGGAGTTTGCTGGAGATAAGTGGGCTGGCTCCTCCTTGAGCGTCATTCCCACCTTTGGCTCTGCAAAGAATCGGTGACATCTTTGGCCTCGTTAGCAACTCAGGGAGCTCCTGCCCTTTAGAAGAGTGTTTCTTCTCCTCTTGGGTTTTACGCCTGGGTTTTCAAGTCAGTTTTTAACTGACTCTGCGAGCAACACCTTTCTTGGCGACCTTTTGGGATGTGGTTTGCCATTGACTTCTTCCCGGGGCTGAGAGGGAGCGCCCGGACCGAAGTCACCCAAGCGGGCTTCATGTTTTAAGGCAGGATTAGAACTCGTGGTCGCTCAGGGTCTTGTCCGAGGCCTTTAAACCACCGCACAAAACGGGACCTCTTTGCAACTGTAGAATTGGAGGTTACCAACGTTGAGGAAATGTTGCGGCCATAAGATTGCGGGGAACGAAATCAAGTATTTGTTTTTCCTGCGCCTCGTTTATTGCAACAGCTCCGGCTATTATTGAACGTCGTGAGGCCGTTACGTGAGTGCGGGAAGCGAAAAGATTGTAGAACGTTTGCCTGACACATTTGGGGAGTCAAAGAAGTGTCACGGCACACATGAGACGGCGGGCTTACTCTCCGGGAAACCCACCCGCTTCCCTGTGTCCTGGTGATTCTGGATCGAGCTAGGAGGAGCTCTTTCCTTGCCAGCAACTCTTCATGCTGGATTATGGGATGACAGGATGGAAGACATTTTGATAAGACCCCCGTCGGATTCTGCTTCAGTCTTGATCTTTTCCCTCACTGGCTCCTCGTTCTCTTTGTGTTTTTTTTTTAAATTTCACATTGACAGAATTAGATCAGCTTTGGTAGTTATTGTTGTTATACCATCACAAATTCACAATCACACTATTCTATTTCCTGGATGCAAGGTCTGTTCTACGAACCTTGTTTTTTTTTAAAATCGAAATGTATTAGAGATTGTTTCTCTTTTCGTAAATCCGTTTAAATAATGTTGTAATGTGTGAACTGACCGAGGAAATGCACGTAAAATTGGAGGCTGCGTTGTCGTGTCATGTCTGCCAGTCTTCTGTTTGCACAACGGAAGACGAAGAAGAAGCTCTGTGGGTTACATCAGCCCTCCTTTCCCTCGGGTCCCATTAAGGGAGCTGATTTGACGTGAGCCTAGTGGGGTTTTGTAGTCCTTCCGAAAGAGCTGCTCAGTCTATATTTGCTACGCTAGCAAATGCGTTGCATAGATCACGAACTGCTATATTGAATTAAGAATTGAACACATAGAAAATGCCTACAGACACCCTAACATTGTGTTTTAGTGGCTGGAGAAGGTAACGTGAAGGTAGTATCCATCCATCCATCCATCCATCCATCCATCCATCCATCCATCCATCCACCCATGAGCCGTGGTGGCGCAGTGGTGAGAGGGCGGTACTGCAGGCTCCTTCTGCTGACTGCCGGCTGCCTGCAATTTGGCAGTTCCAATCTCACCAGACTCAAGGCTGGCTCAGCCTTCCGTCCGTCCGAGGTGGGTAAAAGGAGGACCCGGATTGTTGGGGGCAAGAGGCGGACTCTGTAAACCACTTGGAGAGGGCTGTAAAAAGCACTGTAACACAGTATGTAAGTCTAAGTGCTATTGTTATCCATCCACCTATCCATCCATCCTAACATATACATACCGTATACATATACATATACTCCTCGACTTACAACATTTCATTTAATGACTGTTCACGGCACTAAAAAATGACTCATAACCATTTTTCACACTTATAACCGTTGCAGCATCCCCATGGTCATGTGATCAAAATCCAGATGTTTGACAACTGACTCATATTTATGACGGTTGCAGTGCCCCGTGTGTGTGCGTGTGTCATGTTATTACTTTTGTAACCCTCTGACAAGCAAAGTCAGAGTCGCCTTACAACCTTGTTACTAGGTTAACAACTGCAGTGATTCACTTAACAACTGTGGCAGGAAAGATGATAAATGAGGCGAAACTCACTTAGCAAACATCTCAGTTAGCAACAGAAATTTTGGGCTCAGTTGTGGTCGTAAGTCGAGGACTACCTGTATATAGTTAGGGCCCTCAAGTTAGGGTCACAAAATCCACATGACTCTAGATGGCAGCAAAAGGATACAGGAAAGGTTAATTAATTGCTGCCCTCTAGTAGTTGCCTAGATATTTGCAGCCCCAAAGCATAAGTGGTCCTTGAGTTACTTACGGAGCCCCGAATTGGCATCATAACTGAGGACCATCATAAAACAAGGACCCTTTGGCTCCAATGGAAATAAGGCACAAGTGGATGAACTGTATAACAACAATTGAAAATACTGGGAAAAGTTTATAAGATTTCCCCCAGAGCATAGTTGTTAACACTTTTCCCCAATCTGATATTGTGCATATGTGCCGGTCCTTATAACGTCTAACTAAGTTTGGTCTGTTGCCATGGAAATGCTTGCTAAGGACTAGGCAACTGATGGCCGGTATATCTATCAGGTGCCTTATTAAGAGATTTTAATATAACTGCTGGCATATGATAAACCAGACAAAACTTGTCACTTCAAGCTATTCTAGTAGTCAGTAATTCAGCTTTTAAGAAGTGTGTCTTCACGTAGGTTAGAAGTTTCTAAGTCGGAGAGAAAGGAGGAAGAGGCCTTAAAATACTCCGGCTTTTCAAACGGACAGACGTTTGGCATTTGCTCTTGAACAGATCGTGTCAGTCATTTCTATCGACCCCACACAGCACAGACCTCTTTGCCTTTCAAAATGCTAAATAAATATTGACTTCAGTTTCATACCTTCGTTCTTTTCGATGCAGGATGTTCAGGAGCAGTGAAGGAGGGAAAGGAATGCTTCATGCTTGATTGCCTTAACCTGTTTACAAGAACTTGCCTGTAAACCGCTAACATTTTTATTTATCTTTTTATTTTAGATTTGCTATTTAATTGTGACAAGTAGTCGCTGTTATCCCTTCTTGGTGTGAGATGCATAATGTGAAATAGGCCTCTGAAGAGAAGGTCAGATGAGCCTCCAAAAGGAAGTAGGAAGTATGAGGAGCAAATGATGTTACAAATGAAGTTGCCATATATGTCCCACGGGTGCTTTTCCAAAAGACACCTGGACTTTTTTTTTGGGGGCGGGGGGATGTCTTTAAAAAATGTTTTGCTTCGTGGATGAGAAGCGAAACGTTTTCAAGGAGAGACCCAAGAAAGTCTAGGGGCCTTTTGGAAAAGCAGCTTTGGGGCAAGCATGACCTGCACGATTGAGAACCTCAGTTGCACGATGATATCATGATACTCACAGGGTCATTTTGATGATCTTGTGGCTTTTACTGGATGCCATCGGATACTTTGCTTCCGAGCTATCGGGCAAACTTGCGCCTTGAATTAAGCTGTTACATATTGGAAAGGTGAAACCAGCATTTGCCCACTTCGACCAGAAATCAGGTCACCCACCATATGCTGAACCGTCTGAACTTGCTTTATATTCAAGGGCAGCACTCTATTAATAACCCAAGCGTTGATATGTTGGAAACTCATCTTCTCCATAGTTATCTGTCTTCGTAAAATGAGGATTGCTCCCGGCAGACCAATTTGAGCCGATGAAAAATATTTCAAGTCATACCTGAACTCCATTGTACATTAAAGGGAGAAATAATTCTATCTGCAAACTCCAAACTTGGTCTGTAATGGAGTTGTAACTGGACTACATGGGGTTGAAAGCCATCACCCCAGTCCAATCAACCAATAATTGACATCGGATTAAGGTAGAAGCTCAGTTTGTTAGCCACAACCCACCTGGCAACGTTGTCTTCAGACACCTGTTCCGTGTGTGTCCTGCCTCACCAGACAGTTGACAAGGAGAAAGAGAGCTCACTGGGTAACGTCAGCTTAATGACCTGTCACTGCAAACCACGGCAGTCTAGCGCTCTGCGGTTTAATGTAGAGTAGATGCTAAACGCCACGGGAATACAGTACCGGATCAGCTTACTCTACCCTTCGGCTTATGGATCACACTTGCTAGCACTGCGGCTGTAATGGTGTAGGAACAAAACCACGAGAATGCAATTCTAATCCAGGCAAGTTTTTGGCTTTTTTTGAAGATAACTTGGTTAAATAACCTGGCTCTACTCGATCTCCAGGAATTGAAAACTTTGGTTCTTCCGGTCCTTTTCCTGGCATAAGTTGTTCAAGATACTTTTGATATCGTAACTCGGGGGTGTCAAACTCACGTCGTCGCGGCAGCATCACGTGACGTATCGGGACTTTCCCCCCCCCTTTGCTAAATCAGGCGTGGGTGTGGCCAGCGCGTGACGTGTCCGGCCCGAGGGCCGGGAGTTTGACAGCCCTGTCGTAACTGGTCAAAGAAAATCGATCAAAAGGGATCTTAAATTCCGATGCAAAGTCCTGGACGTTCTCTGCTTGTTTTCTTGCAGCTGTTCGATTCCCTGGCTAAGTAGCATCTTCAGTGCCAGAGGGGATCCCGTCTCTGTTTATATTCCCTAGCTGGGTCTGTCAGAGTTGACGGGGGGGACGGGACACGTTGCTTTCTCCTTGGCAGGCCCTCGGTCAGACTTGGATCAGGTTTAGCTTTGAAGGTGTTTCGGAGGATTTTGTTTGCGTTGTATGCTAACGAGAAGGAAGGACTTGCTGGAGAAGAGCCGGATGCTGGGAACGGCCGAGGGCAAAAGAAGAAGCAGCAGCAGCAGCAGCAGAAGGGGACGGCAGAGAAGGAGGGGGCTGGAGGGAGTCCCGGAAGCAGCCGGCGAGAGCCGAAAGGGACTCCGGAGGACGGTAGAGGGCAGGAAGGCCTGGAGGGACCTGCTCCATGGGGCCACGATGGGCCTTCGCGACTAACAACAGCAACAACAACAAACGCGAGGGAGATGCCTCGCGGTTGCAATCGTCTGAGAGCTGTTTCTGATGTATGGCAGGCCGTGTTGTCCTGTCCATAGCCTGGGTATCGGCTGTGCTGCGGTGGGTTGAGCGTCCGGGCTGTTTCGGATACGAAGTCGGAAGGGGTGCGGGAAGTCCCTTTCCTTTTTCTGACCTGAACAAAACCCTTGCACAGCTCCACACTGGGGGTGGAGCCCTCGGTCAGCGTGTGGGTTGGTTTCTGACGAGAGTTGTGTCTTTTTCTTTTTTTTCCCCATTTGCCGCCATTTCTTCTGCTCCTTCTTGTGAATTTCATTCCTTGGAAGATGCCGTTGATTCTTTCACGCCTCTTCTCTGGAGTATCCTCTCCTATTACGTCAGGGGGCCAGCGCGTCGTGGCGGCTAGTTGTCCTGCCGCTGCCTGTGGCCGCCCTGAAGAAGGTTTTCTTGTGTCGATTAGCTCCACAGCTTCTTTGCAGAGGCAGCCTCTGCTGCCTTCTCCGGTCTGGCTTCCTGGGCACCTGACCTTGGCCTTCCTCTCACTCTTTCTTCAACTACACTGCTCTCGGCCGTTGCCGGCTCTCCTCCTTACATACGAGATACTCTGTGTGTGTGTGTGTGTGTGTGTGTGCGTGTGTGTGCGCGCGCACGCTAGCCATGGAATACTTTGCTTCCTCACGTCCCTTTGCTGTTCTTCGTTCCGTCTTCCTTGAAGGCCACTTTGGTCTGTCCTGATGCTCGTTACGTCTCCATGGTATACAGGCAGTCCTCGACTTACGACCACCATTGCGTCCAAGATTCCTGTTGCTAAGTCAGATACTTGTTAAGTGAGTCTTGGCCCATTTTGCCACCTCCCTTGGCACGGCTGTTAAGCGAATCACTGCAGTGGAGTTAGCGATTACGTTAGTAGTGCAGCGATTCAGTTGGTGACCTGGTTGTTAAGTGAATCTGGCTCCCCCGTTGACTTTGCTTGCCTGAAAGCGGCAAAGGGGGATCACGTGACCCCGGGACGCTGCGACCATCATAAATGTGAGCCGGTTGCCAAGCTTCTGAATTGGGATCACGTGACGGCGAGGATGCTGCAAACGGTCGTAACTGCGAAAAACGGTTCGGAGTCACTTTTTCTCAGTGCCGTTGTAAGTTTGAACGGTCGTTAGATGAACCGCTGCAAGTTGAGGACGGTACGTACTACCTCCGGTCCCTCTTCTTCGCTACCCTCTAGATACGCTCCCGATGCCTCCTTTTCTTCTCCTTCCACGGTCCGGTGTGCTTGCAGCGGCCACCTGCTTTCCTTGCAACGGCGACCCCGTCAGTGTCGTCCGGCGGGTGAGGAGCATCGGTTCGTTGTCCTGGATTCCCGGTTGCCCAGGCCTGCTGCTTCCTCTTCAGCCCGCTCTGTCATCCCAATCTGCTGACCGGGACAAGTGTCCATGTGTCTGTTGCCTGGATGGTATTTTTATTTTATTTTATTTTAAGATTATTTTATTTTAAGATTATTTTGTTTTAATTTAATTTTCTGGAGGAAAAAAAAATCATCCCCTATTATTGCTCTGGCTTAAAATAACAAAAGGAGGATTTGTTTGCAACAGCCTAGCTCTCTCTTTAATTTTAGGGAAGGAAAGCTTGAATGTGATTTTAATAAGGTTCCAAGAAGCAAAAACGTAACAGAGCAACAGCAAAAAACAGTTATTTTGGTTGATGCTGTACTTTTGCCTCCTGTATGTTCCAGGAATGCTTTTGCAGGCAGTTGTACACTTGGTTTAGGTACGAACAAGAATGTACTTTTTTCCAAGTGTTGAGATGCTCAGTCACGAGAGACGCTTGCTCGTACATACGACGTATTAACTTTGGCTCCAGACAGGGGCTCAAAATGCTGCTAGTTCCATATCTTTATATTCAAGTCACGGCAGAGTTTTGCGCTGGTGCTCAAATATTGACCGACTGAGACTCTGACATCTTTGCAGCCGGGCACTTCCTGCTCCAGGCCGCTGGCAGGAAAGATCCCTATAAATTCTAGCTGAAAAATAGGTGGGTTTTTAGCCTTGCCTCCCAGCAGGTATCTGGATTACTGCAGCTGCTTTTGCATTACGAGGTCTGACAGATCCCTGCTGCATTCTCTTCTGTCTAAGCTTATTGTCAGAGTTTCCTAATTAAAAAATAATAATTAAGTTGTAAAAGCCTCACATTTAGTAATACAACATTAAAGTGCTTCTGGCTGGTCATTTGCTGCCTGAGTTTGCTAGCTTCGTTATTACTTTCACAATGGCAAACTTCTTCATATGTGTGTGTGTGTGTATATGTGTGTGTGTGTGTGTGTATGTATACACACACACACACACACACACATTTATAATAATCAATAGGTTTTAGTTAAAATACTCCTATTAGTATGTTGTGTTAAGCAATATATTCCGGGACTGCCTACGATGCGAACGGTCGCTTATAGGAGATTTTTTTTGCTGGAGAAAATCAGAAGGCAGCAAGAAGAAGAATCGTTTACGAGTAGTTGCTAAGAATATAGAAAAGAACTGAGATAGAAATCTTTGAATTTGGTTTGAGTCAGGATTGGTGTGTGTGTGTGTGTGTGTGTTTTAAGCCCGATGATGGAGTAAATTACTTCCACATCTCTTCGGGCATCTCCGATTCCTCTCGTTGCTTTTTGGGAAGCCATTCTGTGAATGCTTCTTCGGGTCAGTGCACCAGGGAAATGAACCGGGGGGGGGACGCTGGGGGGGCTTTCACGGCACCGGTCATGAGTGTTGCATTGGCAACTAATATCACATTTCACATCGTTACAATGGACATTGGCTGGACGCTGAAAGGGGCCAGGAGTTTCCATTAGAAATTGAGAAATTGAGTGTGCATCTCCCAGCTTTCTGCATCTTTTTCCTGTAAATCCAACCGGATGGTTTTCAAAAGAGCAATTGGGTCGCCGGGCCAAGAACTCTCTAACACAAAACAGTTTGCAGGTAATCTTGACTTAATGACCACAGTTGGAATCGGGATTTCCGTTGCTAAGCAAAGAAAGCGAGTCGTGGCCGGTTTTGAAGTCTTTTTTTGTTCCTTTTCCTTTTTTTTGCCGTGGTTGTGACGCACGTCTCTCTGGGATGACTATCTCTATGCGTCTATCTCTGGTTGATGAGCTACTTTTGCTTTTCTTTGGGTGAGATGTAATTTTTCTCCCTTATGGACATATGCGGATGACAACATTCCCCTTTTGTTTTGGGGGGGGAGGCCTCTTAATCGGCCACAGTAGCTAAGCAGGCACGAGAGCAGCTCCAGCCTGAATCTGGGAAGGCCAGGAAAACCTGGGAGGAAGCTGAGCCTTTCCTACTGCCCGCTACTCTCTCTTAGCCTGCAACCCCACCCCCAGGGCTTTGCTTAGGCCTCCTTCTAGGGAATGAAGTGCAAAGCGGGGAAGGGGCCGGGCCCGAGAGCCCCCCCCCCTGAAACGAGAGGGTGCAGGCTGGGAGGTGTCGGAGGTCCTGTGTACTTTCTGCTAGCTGGGGGGGTCCCTCCAGCGACGTGCTTAATTAATCTGAGCCCCGTTCTCATGGGCCCAGAAGTCAAATGGCAGCGAGAAGTCCTGTTTGCTGACCTTTGTAGAAATTCCAAGGCAGGAACGCTGTTTATTTTTCTCACATCTGTTTTGTTCTCCTTCTCTGAGGCTCTGTTTGCTGGATGCTCTCGCTCTCTCGCTCTCTGGGCCCGGCTGCTTAAATTAGGGCACTGTTGCAAAATGTCAAAGTAAGTGTAGCTGGACCTCCTTTATTAGAAGGAAAACTCAGAGCGTGCATTGTTTTTCTTGCGTTTCATTTAAGACTCGCTATCTCAGTCCACAACAGAACGAATACAGAGCCAAAAGGAAATGATAGCTTTTAACCAACGTGGAAAAATGCTTTCTTTGATGGCTGTGCTCTTACACCACACAGGATGGGTTTTGACGGAACATTTAATTCCGGATAGGAAATATGTCACAACACGTTAAAATGGGAAATGGCTTCTCCTGCTTGTTGGGCTTTCTTCAAGCACAAACCTCCCACCCGCTTGGAATTCTCACGTCCACAACATTGTCTCAGGAACTTAATGGGCGGGTGATCTGTTTTAAGGACTGGTTGCAGGGAGTCCTTGGCTTACGACCACAATTGAGCCCAAATTGCCAAGTAAAACATTTGCTAAGTGAGTTTTGCCCCGTTTTGCCACCTTCCTTGCCACCGTTGTTAAGTGACTCACAGCAGTTGATAAGCGAGTCACCCGGTTCTTAAGCAAATCCGGCTTCCCCCGTTGTGACTTTGCTCGTCCGAAGGTCGCAAAAGGGGATCACGTGGCCTTGAGACACCGCGGCCGTCATAAGTGTGAGTCGGCTGCCAAGCACCTGAATTTTAATCGTGTGACCTCAGGGATGGTGGTGCAGCAGTCGTAAGTGTGAAAAATCGCTCCTAAGTCCCTTTCTTCAGCACTGTTACAACTTCGAACGGTCAGGAAAGAGAGCAAGGCGCTAACTCCGGCCTCACAAGACCGAGCTTTTGCAGGAAAGGCTTAGGAAGACAGCGACGACGGGCAGCAAATGCCCGCTCTTTAAAGCAGGAGGAGGACGTACGCAGCAACCTGGATTGCTTATTTGCTCGGGTTTTATTTACAGGTATAAGTGGAAAAGCTTTTGATTTTTTTTTTTAAATAGCTCTACTGCATTCATTGCTGAAATATCACAATTTAACAATTACCTGGACCTTTGCAATTTTGCAGCAGTGATTTTGCCAACTTTGCTTCAGTCATGCCAAAAAGTGCGGCGATTCCTTTTTGCAAACTCTGTTTGGTTACAAAATGCTGATGAGTTCGCACGGTGGATTACTGTTCAGACACCACGTCTACACCTCTTTGGGTGCAAGGAACTACTCGCAAGTGGTCCGTTTGGTTATTTTTTAATTCCGACAAGGATGATATAAATCTTTTTAAAGAATTCTTACTCGCTACTGTGAGATTAAAACCCTGTAAAAAAGGTTTAGATACAAAGTATTGTTTTGGTGTGGAAATTGTTTTATACATTACTTCAGGCATAAAGTTAAGATGAATTAAATCCACTTTGCTAGAGATGATCAGGAACGTCATCAAAGAATTAGCCTAGTGAGGTTATCTAACCATACAGGGGAAATTAGGCAATCGGTACAAATAATGAAATTGGTTCAACGCAGCCTTTCCGAGCCAGATGTTTTGAGACTACGGTTCTTAAAATCACCAGCTGATTTCCCCATTTGGGGAATTCCTGCCCAGCCACATCTGGTGGATGTCATATCAGAGAAGGATTGTGTACTTTATTTTTATATCTTGAAGGAGATCTATAAATATAGTTCCAGTCTGTAATTTTTTTCACTTAACATTTGTTCAAGACTTTGCGTAGGTATTTGCCAGTATCTCATGTTCCACGATGGATAATGCTTTTTGGAAAAAAAATTATGCAGTGTTTACTAACCTGCCTTTTCTGTGATTAATTACACTGTTCTTATGATGGGTTGGATTCTGACATGTTTCTCCAGAAGATACAACAGAGGTTTTAGGAAAAAAGAGGGGCTCATCTCCAGGAGAAGAAGGAGATCTCTTAACCGCCCTGAACAACTTTACAAGGAGAATTTGCTGAAGAAAAAAGAAGAAACTGAAGTGCCAGGGGAAACAGGAGATGCAGGCAGTTCAAAGACGTGTAAAGATTCATCGCAAGCTTAAGCTCTCTAAAGAATCTGGCCGACTAACAGCCAAGGGAAACGAGCGGGAGATAAGAGGGGCATTCCAGGAGGGCTGGATTCAGATCTCCTGCGGAGGCGAAGGAATTCGTGACTTACGATGCGTTCGACACTTGGGCTCAGCCTGGTCATCTCTTAAATATACTCCGCTAAAGGGATAATAAATCAGGCAGCTTGGAACCAGTTATGTAGTTTGAGTGCAGAGAAGATCAAGGCAACCATGGTTACTGAATATGATTTAGGTTTGGCTATATTCATCTTGAAAAATACCTTCTGCTTAATTTTTTTTTTATAGAAGAAAGGAACCGTGACAGTTATTATTTTTCCTGTGAAGTATGTAACAAAGAATATTATTTTCAAATTTTCAAACTTTTTCATATAAGACATTGTGAATAACCTGAATTACTACCAAGAAGTAACCACGGGGTTTTCTGCTAGTTTACACCTTTACTACTCTAAAGTTTACTGATAAAGAGGCATTCTTTTGCGGCTGATCAAAATGCTTTGTGATCCATAAATGATATATCGTGTTCCAGAAAGGCGGGCCTATTTACGTTCTAACTTGATTATTGATAAAATATCTCCTCCCTCAAATCCTTAGATTAACGTTTGTGTTTATCCTCGCTTCAGGTATGCCACCCTCTTGCTTGGAAGAACACAGTTTAATCAGAATTGGTATCTTAGGGAATATCAAGCGGGTACCTCAGGAAATTAGCCTCAAAAGATTCATTTCCTGGGCAGCTGGACACCGGGGGGGGGGGGGGAATGAAAGGCTAGGTTGCCGTGGCAA
>JANHFL010010214.1:125595-142596 GCA_032468155.1 Oxyrhabdium leporinum | reverse complement strand
GCAAGATAGCATTTCGTGATGGGGGATTCCTTATGGCAAATTTCAAAGTCGAAATTATTGGCTTTGGGCCTGAAGTTTGCACATCTCCTTCCCTTACGTACATAGGTGACTATCGTACAGGTTGTGGGCTGAAATAGTTTCTTTGTTTGAATACAGGTAGTCCTCGACGTAAAACAGTTCGTTTAGCGACTGTTCAAAGTTACAACGGCACTGAAAAAAGTGACTTATGGCCATTTTTCACGCTTACGACCGTTGCAGCATCCCCAGGGTCATGTGATCAGAATCGAGCTGCTTGGCAACTGAGTCATATTTTTGACGGTCACAGTATTCCGGGGGCCACGTGATTCCCCTTTTGCCACCTTCCAGCAGGCAAAGTCAATGGGGAAGCCAGATTCACTTAACAACCGTGTGACTAATCAAACAACCGCAGTGATTCACTTAACAAGTGTGGCAAGGAAGGTCGGAAAATGGGGCAAAACTGTCTTAGCAACTGTCTCGCTTAGCCACAGAAATTTTAGGCTCAATTGTGGTTGCAATTCGAGGGTACCTGTAGCCTTGCTGCCAGACGTTACTTGTTGATATGGAAGAGAACAAAGGAGTTGGAAGCTGACACATTTATGTGCGTGTTGCATTTGCACGTATAAATAAAACGTGAAATTAGGCTCACCCTTGTGACTTACATTTCTTAGCGTGACCCCTATCCTTAAAACTCCCTGGGCAGTTCGTGCTAAGAAGGCCACTTGGAATTCTGTGTCCAGTTTTGGTCACCACGGTGTCAAAAAAGAGGTTGAGACTGTGGAAAGAGTGCAGAGAAGAGCAACAAAGACTGGAGGCTAAAACATATAAAGAACGGTTGCTGGAATTGGGGATGTCTAGTCTGGTGAAAAGAAGGATTATGAGTGACATGATAGCAGTCTTCCAATATCTGAGGGGCTGCCCCAGAGAGGAGGAGGAGGAGGGGGTCAAGCTATTTTCCAAAGCACCCGAAGGCCAGACAAGGAACAATGGATGGAAACTGATCGAGGAGAGATTCAACTTAGAAACAAGGAGGAATCTTCTGACATTGAGAGCAATCAACCCAAGGAACAGAAGTTGCCTTCGGAAGTTGTGGGAGCTTCATCCCTGGAGGCTTTGAAGAAGAGAGACTGGACTGCCATTTGCCAGATATGGTGTAGGGTTTCCTACCTGAGCAGGGGACTGGACTAGAAGACCTCCAAGGTCCCTTCCAACTCTGTTATCCTGTTAGTTTTGAAATCTCTTGGTAGAGGTCTTTGTTTAAAGAAAGAATGATTTGAGTGTTAACCCTGGCTTTTCTTTTCTTTCTCATAAAGGAGGCTAAATAGAAATAATCTTCAACTTCTCTCTGAGTTGCTGTTTCTTGGGACCCCCAAACTCTACAGACTGTAAGTAGATTTATTTTCTTGTCAGTTTCGAAGCATTTGATATATTCCTTTATGCTTACACCTCGTGAATTAAATTTTGTTTAATAAAATAAAAAAAACCCTGTCCCACTCAGAACCCCAGAGTTGTTTATTCCTCTTCCTGATGTTGTGTACGTTTGCTGTAGCTGAGTTATATCTATTTTGAATCCGAGAAAGTCGGAGTTTTCTCATTTACTGCTTTTTAATGCAGCGGAATACATTCTGGAATGAGAATCCGACACAATATCTTCTTCTTATATGGATTAGTTATTATTGATGTTCTGGTTCGAAGAACGCTAGTATTCTAATCCACACACTTTTCTTGACTTTGGAGATTATATATTCTATACAGGTAGTCCTCGACTTGCAACAATTCATTTGGCGACCATTCAAAATTATGACGACACTGGAAAAAGTGACTTACGACCTTTTTTTCATATTTTTACGACCACTGCACCTTTTGTGACTTCTGACAAGCAAAGTCAATGGGGGAAGACAGATTCACTTAACAACTGTCTTACTAACTTAACAACTGCAGTGATTCACTTAACAACTGTGGCGAGAAAGGTCATAAAATGGGGCAAAACCCTCCTAACAAATGTCTCACGTAGCTACAGAAATAGCGGCTCCATTTTGGTCATAAGTCGAGGACCACATGTATGCACTATGTATCTCTCAACAAAATGTTGGAATAATAATGAGTTGCATGAGTTCCGTCGAAGGGAGAAGAAAACGGGTATGTGACGTACCTTATCTGCTGGTGTCAGGTACTCGGACACCTTTAGTGATATTCGCGTTACGTCATTGCACGGATACCCTTTTGGGCATCGTCCTTTTGGGTTTGCTCGGCTCAAAGGGGTCGTATTTGGTTACACTCTTGTCAGTTGCAAAGCTGGCACCCAAACTTTCCTGCCTGTTTCCCAGGGCCAGCCGTTCTTTGCCCTTAGGTCGAACTAATACCTTCTGGCAGTGTATTAGCCAGGTTTGAAATGGAGAGATGCCTCTGAAGAACTTTTTTGTGGTGGTGGTTTGATGTTCAGAAGAAAGAATAAAAGAAGAGACAAAAATCCCACAGAATATATATATAAATATACCTGCATGGGTCAAATAAATACACACGCATGCATGGGCCAAAGCCTCTTTCAATCCCCACAGTGTAAAACATAAAATATAAACTTTATTGATATACCTACCAAGCTTTCCCTGAGCAAGCAAGTAGATAAATTTAATAAAAAGTTGTCCTGAAACAGGCATCTGTCATCAAAAAAGTGACACATTTGATTGCATCGATGTATTTTCACTAAACAAATGTGGTAAATCACTCACTTTAGTGTTATTTAGCTCCATGTGGGTAACCATTACTGCTACAGTCAATGTTTTAATTTTTCTCTATTAAGGATGTTTCATTGTTTGCTACATTCTTAGATTATTATTTTATTTGAAAAATTGAAAATGCACGGTAGGGCTTGCTTCCTCATTAAGATATCAATTGTGATATCAGAAAGTAAATTCAAATATGGCACTTATTATCAGTCTTTATTATTATTATTATTATTATTATTATTATTATTATTATTATTATTATTATTATTATTATTATTATTATTATTATTATATACTGTGTTGTTGATTGTCTTTTGAGTTTCTTAAGTCACTTTGTCCAGATTTGCCCAGAAATGACATTAAAAATTCTGAAATGAATACAGTGAAATTGAAGTGGTAAAGATAATTCCTTAAAGCAGTGTTTGTTTTTAAAATCTGGTATCCCACATTTATCATTTTAAATCTCTAGGTTTCTACAAAGTATTTTCATTTTTCTTGCTATAAGATATATTGTATTAATGTTATTGTTTTTTTCTAACTGAATTAAAGCTTTTTTAAAAAATACTTGGTTCTAACTGTAGCAAAAATTGACCCTTGAGTAGACCTACGGTCCATGGATGTAAAAGTAAAAAATAAATAAATTGTTTGACGTACACATTCATACGTTCTCTTACTTACAGGGCATACCAAGTTTCTACTTATACAGGATTCCATAACAGGGTTGATGTAATGATAAAGCTTATGAAACTAATGATTTTTATGAAAAAGAGAATGTTTCATTTATAATATGTATTTGTAAAAGAAATAGAACTTTAAGGAGATATTTTAGTAGTATCATATAATTTTAAATAGCCAAAAACTATAGTAGCTTTATAGTTTCGTGAATTCAGCAGCATCTCCAACGTGAAATTGGTATGTGTAGGAAATTATAAGGTCATGATTATTTAAGCCTAAGGCTTACTGTAAACCAATCAACCAGGATAAACAACTTCAAGCCTTGTGTTAGCACGACTTAGTTAATATAATAATTTACCTGTATTCCTAGCGACATGTTTTTCTCAGATGATTTGAGAATGCTTATATTTTGGATCACATTCCGTTGTCAGCAATTGTATTCAGCTAATCAGCATCTCTCTGCTACTTTGTGTACAATAAACCTTTGGAAGTTATTCAAGGCTGTCAGGACGCTTGTCAGGAATAATGATCTGACATTTACAATTAAGAAATACATTGCTAGAGGAAGGGGCTCCTATGCTTGTTCTTTAGTGGCAACACGGCATGAAGGGGATGTGCTGCGTAGGGGAATGAATACTGGGCACGGCCAGAGAGGCCTGTCTGTCTTCCTCCGCTGTCTTCGCCCCTATTTCTTTGGCTGGCTGAAGATCAAACTGCGAGATCAGGTCAAAATATTTCTCTAGGACAACCGGAACTTGTTTTGGGCCAGGGGACCAATTTAGGCAGCATTATTATTTGTCCATCCCATCAACAGAACCCAGTAAAATAGCATCAGCTCTACTGATATAATGCGGTGGAAGAGAAACATAAAACTGCAAGAAGTCGGTGGTTAAGAAAGACATGGTTAATTCGGTGTTTTCGTATTTCAGCCTCCCCAAATATTCTTTACTGGAGGGTGCCGTTGCATTCGCATTTCATTTAAAAACTCCATCGTTAAGAAGGTTTCCTCTAGAAATACTTTTCGAGAGAGGCTAACATTTACAACACGGCTTAACGGCCAATCCTGCTAACGTTCACACGACTGTTGTGCTGCCAGGTTGAGCTGTGTGAATGCTCAGGCCTTTCCCCCCGTGCCTGTTGGAAGAGCACTGAAGCTGTGATTTCTGTGTTCTTGCCTCTTGTTCAACAAGTGTTTTGCTGGGAGAGCCCGTGTTATCTCTGGTGACCCACAGCAAACGCATCCGCAAAGGACCTTTAATTCAGGAAACCATTATAGCCTCACGAGTGCTTATCTGAGGTAAATAAGTTTTGACTGCTTAATTTGACTGGTTAGACCGCAGCCCATCAATTGCCTTTTGCTGCAGGAAAGAGATGCGGAGAGCAAAATGCACATTTTTTAAAAAACACAAACCCTGTAGATCCTGCATTCCTAAATACAGGAACTACAAAATTGATAGTTTAATAGTTTATTTAAGAGTTAAGTGGTTTCCTTTCACTTGACTTTACTTTTTAATCACTCTAAAAATATTAGCAAGAGAAGATTTGCAACTTAATGGGGCCTTTAGCAGAGCTTGGATGGGTCTCTGTTGAAGCCTGTCTAAGGCTCTCCTGGTTAAATACTGGCTCCTGCAATTTATTGTGTGTCAGATGCCGCAAAGCAGCAAGTATGGCTACAAAGCAGCAGATACTATTCAGCCTGGCCCTTAACGGGCTCTCGCCCCGACATCTGTCTGTGCTAGGTTTAGACCAAGCCTGAAGTGAGGAGAAGTAGAAAATGTTAGACCTTGACAAGCGACAGTGTGGTTTAAGCCCTCGTATCTTCTACAGCAGGTTCGTGGAATATGCCTAAATTGTATACACTTCGACACTCTGGTAGGAAGACTCAGTAATAGCCCCAAACCAGAATACACGCAAATATGTATAGATTCAGACATCGGAACTGGGTTGGTGAAACAAACAAAACGTTAAAAAGTCAGGATATTTACGTAGTTACTTACCAAGCACATCTAAATTATATTAAAGTAGCCAAAATACCTTGACAGTCCCCAGGGTGACTTTTTGAGCACCCCTAATGTTTGCAAATCGAAAGTTGAAAAATTCGACACGCCGTAGCAGCGGGACATGTATTCTTGATATGCTTTATCTGTCTCCCTTAGAAAGTGGAGTTAACTACCACAACCAGCGATTGTGTATTTCCCATTGAATGATGGAATCTGTGAAATTTTTACAAAAGTAGCTAATTTTGTGCCGTGTCCTCAGTGGGGCTCAGAAACCATGAAACGCAACTCAGGTACCCTTAGCTCTCGCTGCGAATAGGGTTTTTATTCTGGGTATTGTGTATTTTAATACTGCTTTCTTTCCCCTTTTTGGATCTACAAGTGTAAATCCTTTACCTATTTCTTTGTAATCAGGCTTCTGCACGCGATTGCCCTCTGGCACTGATCGCTCCTCAGCACAAAAGTACGTGGAAAACTCTTGCGAAATTCCTCCCGAGTTAATTTCTGCCAGCTGTGATTAAAGTGCCTGGTACTTCAAGTGTGAGACACCATCGCTGCCTGCTTTATTTTACTCCTGGCCTCTTTGGCCCTCACCACAATAAATCCCACAACGGTTACGCAGCAATTGCAGGTTACGGTTGCCACGGTTACCGTTGTCCAGTCGTATCGACATTATTACTCATCCAGTGAGTTGCCATGATAGCTACCGCTGATTCCTCTTCCTGGGAACGCAAAGGATACTCGAAGTAGAAGAAGCGGTGGAAGTTCTTTGAGTTAACGGTTTTTTTAAATGAACAGTTCTGCCTCTTGCATGCTAATACTTGTTTCCATTCCCCCATCCTAAGTTATCTTATTTTTATTTTAACATTTGGACTTGGAGGGAAAAATGAAAATATCCGCCTGCAGAGAGGCCGCGGTGGGTTAGCCCTGCAAAATGTGGGTTCTGCAAAACCACCACCACAACATCGAAGCGCTTCTGTTCGCCTTCGTTTGTTTTGTTTCTTCCATCATGCAACTCCCAGTAATAATTCCAACGGAATCATTCATTACTTTTAAGCTGCTTAAGGACCAAATGTCATTAAATTTTAAGAGGCGGAAAAAGAAGAAATGCTCATTTGTTCACTTTAACATTATTTTCACTTCAACGTTTTTTTCTCTTTTTCAGTGCACTAATTTGGCAGTGATTTGTAATTTTCCAAAACCGCTTTAAGAAAAGAAAGCCTGCACATCTATTAGCAAAATTTAAATTAAAAGTGTTTTCCTGAATAGTCCATGACCTTCATATGCAAATATACTTTTCTACCTGGTGTGTGAACAAGATGCTCAAAGTATATCATTTTGCTTCTTTTTGATTTTGTTAGTTTTGTAATGCAACTGGTTGGTTGTTTTGTAATGCAACTACAACAGGAGGCTCTTCAGCAGATAAGATTAGTAGGAATGGCAGTGCATTATGATTTACCTAATGGCAACATTTTAGGTCTGGCAGTGGAGAATTTTAATGCTTTTTGTATCTGGACTGTGCAGGAGGGTAATATCAGGAACAGGATGCTGAATTAGAAAAATGTATGATTTAGCCAGTATCTTCAACGTTGAATATCTTTTCATAGTATTGTGATATGAATTTCTAAGTTCTCTCTCCAAAGCTCGCTGTCTCGATTTTTTTTTTGTCCTAGGAATGTTCTTCATTTACCCTCCTGAAATATTATTTCTCTCCACATCCCATTTTCACATGGTTTGATGTCTTAAAACTAACAGTACAGCTTTGCATGTTTGTGGGTGTAGGTATTCTTTAAAGTGTTTAATCTGTAATATGGTATTATTTTGCGCTAACATCTGCCTGCAGGGTAGGTCATAACATTTTTGTAAAGTCAGCATAAGGTAACATTTTATAGCACTTGAGATGATACAAAAGGTAGAAACCCCATCATAGCCACTTTTTTTTTGGCTTGTGATATCTTTGGTTTCTTATTATACAACACATGGTATTTATTAGAAATGGATTTCAGCATAATAATATGAAATTGTCTGAACACTACAGATGTCTTTAATGTCTTGCCTATATTGTGTCTTTTATTTTTTTTAAAACAGTCTTTAAACTTTACAAATATACTTCTACACTCATTAATCCTGTTTAATACTAATAAGCATATATGTTTAGAAGGCATCTTGGTAGCAACAGACACTAAACTTTCTTACACAATTTGCTAGGTTCTCAAATCAATTAGTCATGTGAGATCTTTTTAAATTTTCCCCTGAAATTGACACTCTTAAATAGAATTCTGTACATTTATGGGCAAAGTAATACCTTAAAATAGTAAATTTTAATTACTATTTTAATTTTAGTTTTATTTACTAACATAGTAAACAACAAAGTTTTATAAGTAGTCTTTTCAACAGGTGAGTTTGTGAACTATAATTTATGACAGAATGATAGACAGAATGACAGAATAACAGAGTTGGAAAGATCCTTTGAGATCTTCCAGTCCAACCCTCTGCTCAGGCAGGAAACCCTAGACCATTTCAGACAAGTGGCTTTCCAGTCTCTTCTTTAAAATCTCCAGTGATGGAGCACCCACAACTTCTGAAGTCATGGTTGATTGTTCTCGGGAAATTCCAGGTTGCTTCTCTCCTTGGTTAGTTTCCATCCATTGTTTCTTGCCTTGCCTTCTGGTGCTTTGGAGAATAGCTCGATCCCCCCTTCTTTGAGGCAGCCCCTTAGTTTCCTGTGGCAGGTAAATGGTGGACTACATAGGATTTGTGACGTTGGCTATCATTTCTGACTGAAGCAATATCTAGATGATGACAGATTTCCAAATACCAATGTATACATGGCGTTTGTTTATGAAGTCCAGGCCTCTTCTGATTTGTGATGCTCAGCAGGCTAAAAGGACTGAAGATGAATCTCTCCGAAAGGAACATTCAAACATTTCATCTCATTCATTTCGTAGATTGACAACCAGGTTTTCATCAAATATTTTATACCTCAGGATGTTATTTATGTATTCCAATGCATTATTTTTAAAGATCAGATCAGATCAGATCAGATAATTGTCATTTTTTACCGTGAGCACACTGGCCCACATTAAAAATGAAATTCCATTGCCTGCTCATACACATCGGAAACAGGAAACTTGAGAGTTCACAAGGTTGATATTATTTTATTTCACTAGCATACAGTAATCTCTTGATTTAGAAGATCCTGGGCTAGTGGATTTTGGAAGCAAAAGGAAAAATCTGTTTGCTACCTTCCGCGGATCTAAAATAACTCTTGTCATTTAACAGGCATTCAGAGTCCATTAGAGTCTAGACTCCTCTCCCATTAAACAATCAAAACAAGGATTTGCTTGTAGTTGCATATTCTTAAAAGCAAGGGTTTTCTAGAATAATGAATAACGTTTAAATTTAGTCACAACCAACACTTGTTGAAATTAATGACTGACTTAGATATGATGACTAGTTGTTATCAACTGTCCGATTTCAGTGCTGACCGTTTTGATTAATTTATTATGAATGTTAACTATGAAAACGACACAATTTTGAAATGTAACATTAGAACAATATAGCAAAGATGGATATTAATTAAATCTTGAAGTACTTATAGGAGCCATGGTAGCACAGTAGTTATGATGCAGTATTGCAGGCTAATTCTGCCAACTGCCAGCAGTTCGATTCTCACCTGCTCAAGCTTGACCTCATTTTACCCACCTCAGTGAGACAGATTGTTGAGGGCAAGATGCTAACTCTGTAAACTGCTTAGAGAGGGCTGGAAAGCACTGTGAAGCGGGATATAAGTCTAAGGGCTATTGCTAGTGTTATGCAGAAGGCAGATTCAGTTAATGTTTCTTGTGCTTACGGTCCATGTCTCTCAATCTGAACTGTAGTATTCATTTGAAAAGGAGTATTACTTTTTAGTCCAGTAAGGATCAAATCCTTGAATTAAGAGACAGGACTAAATCTACATCCTTCTTCTGTTTGAGTGATCTTTAATTTGGACGAGTTTAATTTGCTTGAAACAATTATTTAAATATCTCCAATTATGCTAGGATATGTCTAGAGGGAAGAAAGCTTTGGGATAAAAGGCATGTGGGATCGAGGGAGATAAAAGTTTGAAAAGACAAATTTGATTGTCTACCAACATGTGAAAAATTAGGGCATACCTTGAAGGGCGAAAAGGGACAATAAATAACAGCCTTTAGTAGATAGAACAGAAATAAAGTAACACTTAGTTTGGACTGAGTATTTACATGTACCAGTGTCGTTTTGTTTTGTTTTATTTTGTTCTGTTCTGTTCAGTTTTGTTTTTTGTTTTTGTTTAAAAAAGAAGGAAATGAAACCAGAACAATGCAGATGGGCATCCCACAGCAAGCTGGGATGGATGACCGTGAGAGATTAAAGCTTGCAGTAGCTGAATAGCTGAGAAAAGTCTCAAAAGGAAAGTTGATTGCTTCCCCTCCAACTGTTCACATTGATTGAAAAACCCCCTAATTTAGACTTCTGTTTGTTCTGTGCCTTAAACTATCAGAATTCTCCTTTAGAACCGGAGGAAAACTCTGAAAGAACCCAGGGATAAGAAGTCATTGCTGGCCAACTATTGTTCTTAATCCTCACAAAATGCTGAAGAAATTAAATATATTCTTTATTGCTCCAAAGTGTTACCTAGGTCACTGGTGATGGGAAAATTGAACTGGAAGTTGAGTGCACCAATCTTTGTTTTGTGTCGAGATGCTTAACCTTAGACACCAGAAGGCATCTTAAGAGTGTTGTGGGAATGAGGCTCAGCATATTAACACAGGGGTTTTATTCTCCTGGATTTATAATGGGATGTGCTGTCAGTAGATGAAAATGTTGTGTTTACATTTCACGATTAAATGATCATTTAATTAACACCTAAGGGTTTTTTCCACAGACGTTGGGGCCTAGGACTTTTAAATTCTTTTCAGCTTTTATTGCTTCAATGGAAGGATTTACTTTTTTCAGTACAAATTGTTTTAAGAAGGATCACTTATACTTTTTTGTTAAGCTACCCTTCGAGTTAAGAATTGTGCTTAAAAAAAATAAGTGCCAGGCGAAAAGGGTTTGGGGACAACTAGATCTAAATTCTCGCACTTCACCATCCCAAGCAGAACAAAGGAAAATGGGCCCAAATGCATATCTACTTTACAGATTGATTTGAAACTGTTCAGAAGTCAAGATGGGCTTTGTGCCTAAGGCAGACATCACGGGAAAAGGCGCAAATTGCTATAATTCATGTTTATGGTAGAAACATGTGGGGCTTCTGGAGAATGAAACCCAACTCTTGCTTCAAGGAAACGAGTGCAGAGATTTTGGATTTGGGCTCTTAAAAGTTCGTTCTTTTTTTTTTTTTTTTTAAGAAGAAAAAGGCCTTTAGTATTATTGTGCAAAATTAAATGACTTTTCCAGGCAAAGGATAAGACCCAACTTCTCTTTCTCTAATGATTGTTACTGGATAAACATGCCATATGCCTGGAAATTAAATTGCTGGTCGCTCAGCTCCAGGCCTTTCATCGGCTCCTCTGACATTTTATTGACATAAAATGAAAGCTGAAAATGAAATGAAAGTAGATTTTCCCCACGAGGAGACAAGTCCTCCCTCTCCCGCTTCTTCTTCTTCTGTTTTTTGTTTTTTTTTTTAAAAAATAGGGCTCGGATTCAGATCAGTCGGGTAGGAGAGGCAAAATTGGTCCTAAGCGCATTGAAATTGTCCAGTGCACTTGTGTCAGAATTGAACTGATTTTGGTATATTCTCTGCTTCAGAAAAGTTTCAGGTTTGGTTTTATTGCGGAATAATAATTGAGCTACTATGGACAGTGAAGTACAGCTAAGCTTTTTTTGAATAAGGGAAAGACTAAATATACAGTATATAGTATTTATTTTATTTTGATGCTATCATATCATCATCATACCACAATCATATCTTCGTATCATTCCCACACACGTTTCTAAAATACCTCTCAAGTCTTCCTTCCCTTCGGTTTCTTTTCAGGCTTTTTTATTCCGCTCTCTTATTTTCTTTATCCAGTTCCAAATCAATTTTTATTTCTACCAACATTAGACCTCTGCTTTCCTCTGCTTCTTTTAATCTTTGCTGTTCCTTCTTCTCTCTGAGTACATTCTTTGTGGCTCTACCTGCGTATGATACACGTCATATTTCTTTCATCACCTTTTTAGGCTGCGTGCTTTTATATGTATCTTTCCTTTTCCAGACTCTTACACTCTCTCATTATACCACTTCTTTTCGTACTCTCCATTAATGTACCTCTATGCTCTCTAGCGTAGTCCTTGTCTTCTTCCCCCAAGCAGCTTCTGGTTCCTGTGTGTCACTGGAAAATCACAAAATCACTTACGCTGGCCATGCCACGCAGGGGAATTGATGGGAGAAAGCAGTTGTGTGGGGAAGAGTGAGCGGGTAAAGGAAGCCAGACCACTCTCAAAGCTGGCACCAGCCAGAGCACGGAACAACTCAAAGGAGCCATGCAACATTGGAAGATATGGAGAGGCCGCCTGGCCCACAGCAATGCCAGGAGTCGGGCATGCCTGAATGGATAACCTCCTCATCGACATCATCACCGCCTGTCTTTCGTCATAAACAATCAAATCATTGTTTCAGTTCCTTTATCATGTGTACTGCAGCTTCCGGTAGACTTATATACTTAAGCCGTGTATTTCAAACACATATTTTTCTAAGCAGTTACTCATCATGTTCTCATTCAATCCTTCATTCTTAAAATCCCCCCAGATACGTGGTTTTTTTTCCAGCACAGTATCAGTATTCTAGAGCTGTGGTGGCGCAGTGCTTAAAATGCAGCCTTGCAGCCTAATTCTGCTGACCGCCGGAAGTTTGATCCTGACCGGCTCAAGGTTGACTCAGCCTTCCGTCCTTCCGAGGTGGGTAAAATGAGGACTCAGGTTGTTGGGGACAATGTGCTGACTCTGTAAACCACTCAGAGAGAGAGATGTAAAGCACTGCAAGGTGTTGTATAAGTCTAAGGGCTCAGTGCCATTGCTATGTGGAAGGTCTTCTCAGGTAGGTATTACTAACTTCTTGCTATGTACCATCAAGGCTTTTTATACAACGCTTTCCGTAAGATAGAGAATGGTGTAGACCTCACCCTATTTTTGCTACCTGTTGAATTTCCTGCCTATAGCAGGGGCAGTTCCAGTCAGTTTGGGCACATTTTCACCAGTATGATATTCACAAAAGGTGGTTGACCACGGTCCATTACATACATACTGGCATGACTGTAATTAAACTATTTCCTTTTGATACTGTTGAATTTTAAAATCTCTGTCTGCATTTAAGAATGCTTTGTGGTATCAACATCCCTACGGAGATTTTGAAGGTCCGTGTTTTCTTGCATCTGTTCTACAAAAAAAACAAAACCTGATTGATATTCTGGTTGTATATCTTGTTTCTCTAATGGCTAATGCCCCTTCATTACCTGAGCTCTTATTCCTCCCTAATTCTATTTAGATAGTGGCATATAAAAAGCAGGATTTTAGTAAGTGCCTTGTTATTATCACAATTCTTAACATCTATAAGAACACTGAAATTACAGAGTTCCTCTGAAAAGTACCTATTAGTTTTAGTATACTTTATGTTAGCAAAGTAGTGTAAAAAACTCCAGGGGCATTGTCAAATATATTTCTGAAATAGAGTTGCTTCGATTGTTCAGCTATTGAAGTGAGATTTGAATAAATGAAATGTTACCCAAGAGATAAAATTGCTCTCCATTGTTAGGGCTTTGCATATGCATTATAATTCTGAGTGCTGGGGAGGGAAATCAACTTGGTGTTCTTTCTGCATCCAATACTAAATTTGTAGACAATGATTTTTGGCGATGAATAAATAAATAAATAAACTAGGCACTTCCTGTGTTACAGCTCATTCTTCTGTTATGTCTTTACTGTTTAATGTCTTTGGTATTCCTGCCCTCTCAATCCATTTTTCAGCATTACACGAAGGAGAAGCGCTCAGCTCATTCTGTGCTTCTGTAATTCATTCAGATAAAAGCAAGTTTCTGTATGTGAAGGTTGACCACTGATAATTTCAAATGGCCAAGTAGCCTGGAGGATAATTTACTGCTGTGTAATCAGATATTTGTGAGTTTTACCACCCATTATAGTGGTTTTGTATTGTCTTTATGTTCATGTCTTAGTCTGACCGTTGGGTTATTGTCTTCATGTTGTCTGGTATAATATCAAGGCTAATATAATTACACTCCTCCCTCTTGCTTAATTCAGTCTTATAAAACGCACGCGAGAGCTAATATTTGGGATTACATGATGCCAATAAGGAGGGTAGAACGTCACTATTTCTCCATCCTTATTGCATCTGCCAGTAGCCATCCAGCAACCATCCGGTGGCCCTATTTAGGGTGATCTGTTCCCTGATGGTTTCCAGAGAATGGTTGTGTGAGGAGGACTACTCATGCTATCTGGCAGATGTGGTCACTCAAATCGTCTCTGACTGGACAGACCAAAGCCTGGGGGCTTTGTGAGCTTATCTGGGCTGAGGTTGAATCTGTGACTCCTGATCAAGTGCCCGCAAGCTGTGAATTCATTAATTAATGAATTAATAAATAAATTGAATAAATTCATTCAATTTATTAGCTCCAGGTACCTCCTGCAATCTTTAGGTGGGCCATAGTTCCTTTGGGTCTTGAAGGGACCGTGGTACACCCCTTCCTCAAGAAGCCATCACTAGACCCAACCCCTGATGGATACAACTACCCAACCTTGTCATGTCTCCAACCTTTTGATGAAGGTGGTTGCAATGATGGTTGAGTGAGGGAGACCGAAGGAAGAGCCACAAATTGGACCGCCACCATATAAAGGACATTTCGCAGAAGGACAGGAAGGGGCATGGGAAAGTAGATACCCTCCCTAGTTTTCCAGAGGGTAAAAGGAAAGGAGAGAATATTTTTAGTCTTACCCTTGCAGACATTTATTCAAAAAGTTGATTATCTGCACCCATTACAGTTCAGGTTTCAAATCTGGAAACAGGTGTGGTCATGCTGGTTGATGACATTTGGCAGAATGAAGAAGATTCCCTTCCTTGATCTCTCAGCATCTGTTGATACCATTGATTGCTATGTCCTTTTAAACCGATGAAGGTTTTGGAATTGGGAGGCACCAGGCCATGCTGGTTTTACTCCTTCTGCTGTGGTCAGTTTCAGTTGGTACTGATGGGGTAGAATTCATATCTAATTGATCCCTCACTTTCTGGACTGCCTTAGAGTTTGATGTTCTCATCCCTCCTATTTAACACCTGTGTGAAACCATTGGAGAGCCCATTGGTGGCAGTATGCAGAGGATACCCAAGTTTACATCTCAACTCTGCCAGGTGACGCTGCCATGGCGTGATCCAATGTCTGGAGGCTCTTCAGCCTGGGGATAGTGAGTGAGGAGATAGACTCAGGTTCAGCAGAAGTTGTGGGTGCTCCATCACTGGAAGCTTTTAAGAAGAAACTGGACAGCCACTTGACTGAAATGGTATAAGATTTTCTGCCTGAGCAGAGGGTTGGACCTATACAACTCTTCATGGCAGATGGTGTGATTATTTGTGTTGTTTCTGTGTTGTAGCCCTTTTCCTCTGGAGCATCTTCCAGACCCTCATCTTACAAAATTTCCACAAAAAGTTGGCTTTGCTCCCAGCTTGATTGTTTGTGAGGCCCCTATCAGCTTTTGTTTGTTGGGTGGGTAGGTGGGAGGATTAATGTTTTGGGATGATTTGTCTAGGGCCACATTTTTCTCTTCCTTGTTTTGTTAATTGTGTCCACCACCAGAATCATTGTGTAGATAGCCTGTTACCTCTAAATAAGTTTTTTTAAAAATCACTCTCCATAATTTTAGCTTTAGTACCCGTTGTTTTGTTTATTGTTTGGTTTTAGGATTGGATTCAAATAATTTAATTTAGTTTGATTCAGAACAGTGGTGTATTTGGAAAACTGAACTGATTCAGTGTTTGTAGCAAGGGGTTGGTTTCATTTGGGGAAAGAATCCCTAATTTGGTTCAGTCTGAATTGTGAATCTGATCTGAATTGCCATCCAGTGAAGAAAACCCACCTGGGGATTTGATAAAGTTGCTTTTACAGTGTTGCATAGCTATAATAGCTTATAAGCCTTTTGAGGGTGAAAGATTATTTTGTTTTAAAAGCATATCTGGGAATGTAATGTTCATTTTAGCTGTACTTTCTGCATAATGTGTAAGCAAAGTGGAGTAAATCATTAAAGCTGACAATTTCTTGAGACTATAAACAAGAAATAAAAATTATGACATTTGTTTCTTTCACTTTGCTAACGTACCATTAATTACTGTTTTTTAAAGGCAGGCTGTCACAATATTTACATTTTGTCAGAGATGTAAGTAGTTGTTTTGTTAAGCAGCGCTTGATTATGTAAAAAGCTGGGTTTAAATATCTTTGGCATATGAAACCAGATGCCTTCCATAAATCGGCCACAAAAGTCAGAGATGAAAATAATTTTGCTGTGGGCAAACTTTTAGAAACAACGAGATATAAAATAGTCAACTTTTGAAGACTATTGATAATAAACTCTTAAGAGGGAAAATCAGTTTGCATATAAAATAAATACTAAATGCTATTTCACACATCTGTAGCTTGCTTTCCCCAAGTAAATCTGGGGAGATATAAAATGAGTTGGATAACGTGTAAACGCATTTTACTTTTGTCTGCATTCTCTTAAGAATCCATGACTAATGGAATGTATATTTTTTACGAGATGCTTTTCCTGAATGAATTGGCCATGAGAACTTACGAATTATATCTGTTTTCCTTTTGACAGTTGCCATTTTTTATTCAGAACTTTGATTCGTAAACTGATGATGTTGAATCAAGTATTCTGTCAGGATTGGGTTAATTCCTTTTATTGATCCATACTGTGGACTTTTGATCCACTTTCAATCCACTTTTTATTGAAACATATTGTGAACTTTTATTTTGTTCTTTATTTTGTCTTTTATTTTTGCTTTGTTGCCTGAGTACTGTAGAAAGTGAATATATATTTAATTATAAAATCAATTAATACAGGAAGACAGAATTAGTCAAACTCTTTGTAGAAGAGGGACTGGTTTAACACATGTCTTTAAAAAAAAAGTTGAGAAGTGTATAAAGTATCTTGAGTGAAAGAAGTTCTCTTTCTTGTTTAAATACTTTTTTGTCGAGAGGCATTTCTACTAAAAGAATTTAATTTTAAAAATCCAAGTTCCTATTTAAAAAATCAAATTACACCCAAAGAACACCAGGCAACTGAAAAATAACATTCCAACAAACATAGCTTTAATGCTTATCTAAAGAGACCATTGCACAGCTAAATCTGAAACTAACATTTATGGCTCTTGCAGCATTATGTTGTTAGTTGCGAAGTCGTGTCTGACCCATTGTGACCCCATGGACAACGTTCCTCCAGACTTTCCTGTCCCCCCGCCATCCCCCGGAGTCCATTTAAGCTCAGGGACTCCATCCAGCCCCCTTCTTCTTCTTCTTCTTCTTCTTCTTCTTCTTCTTCTTCTTCTTCTTCTTCTTCTTCTTCTTCTTCTTCTTCTT